>CAAKHG010020481.1:2186-47547 GCA_901007715.1 Dactylopterus volitans
TTGAATGTCTAAATTCAGCCTCTATATTATAAACACATGCACCCGTCAGCCATAACATTATGACCACTGCATGTTTATCATAAGATATAATGCAACGATTCTGCAATAGACTATGCTGAACATTTATTGAATCTGCTTGAGAGACGTGTTGACATACATTAATAATTGTTATTGGGACTGCATGTTGTGATGCTGCTGACTGTACTGGCTTATACTGAAAGGTGTCCCTATTATTTTGGCACCCACAAATGCATATGAGTGGGATGACATAAATATTCAGGGACACATATGCATTTGGGTGTCAAAATATTAGGGACACCTCTCAGTATCAATACTTTTGGTCAGCCCACTGATGTTGATTAGAGTGACAAAAGTTTAGGGACACCTCCCAGTGTAACCCAGTACAGCTCAACAGCATCCCAACAAGCAGTCCCAATAACAATCATTAAAACATGTCAACATACTGAGAGGTGTCCCTAATATTTTGGCAGCATAATGTATATGAGTGGGATAACCAAAACATTAGGGACACCTCTCAGTCTGACGACAGCATCGCAAATTACATATAGACTAAAATATGTCGCCACCTCTCAAACAGATTCAATAAATAAACAAACAAATAAACAAACATATAAATTCCACCTGAAGGAAGAATTAAATGCAGGGCTGTTGTATTTTCTTTCATGGTAAAGATGCAGTGGTTTCCATGTTATTAAACACTGGATGCATAATGGAGGGTCTGGTCTCGGTATAATTGAAGAAGGGGGCCAACCATATCTCCATAACTAAGGACAATAAATACTTCATACACCAACACTGCTGATTAAGATATTAAACCATTATGTATATCAACGTTCCACGACTTCTCTACCTGGCATAGAAGCGCTTGAAGTAGACTGTAGCAGTGGCAATGACCTGCTGCCGCAGCTTCAGGTGTTCCCCCAGAGCCTGGATGACTGAGAGCGGAAGGAAAAAAACAAAAACAAACATACAGCATTAAATAATTTCACCCTGGTATAAACAGCAATTTCGCTGAGCATAAGGAGCCATTCTTACTGATAAGAACGGCGTGTTTTACGTACCGTTGGCGAAGAAGATCTGCAGCTTCCAGTACTCCTCCTCGGAGAGGAATTTGAGGTCCTTCTGTCGCTCCTTCATCAGGTCCTGCTTGTCCAACACCCACTGGAGACTGCGCGCGCACACACACACAACGGCAGAGCCGCGTTACTTCCGTCCTCACGCCGCCCGCGCCGGTCGCGGCGTTGACACCGATCAATCACCCATGCAGTTCATGTCTGTCTGCACGTTTGCGTCACTACTTTTTTATATGTCTTCTGATTCAATGAGAACGTTTGCATTGTTTTAAAATGACATTCACCTTTGCAGCTTTTCTGGTGGTCCTTCATTATTATTATTTTTTGGTTATTTGTTTAATGTAACTACACATATCAAATCGCAGTGCGACCAGGGCTAAGCGTCGCCAGGACAACCAGGACGAACGCTACCTGGGCTACCTGGGCTAAGTGCCACCTGGGCTAAGTGCGACCGGGGCTAAGCGTCGCCAGGACTACCAAGACTAACGCTACCTGGGCTAAGTGCGACCAGGGCTAAGCGTAGCCAGGAATACCAAGACTAACGCTACCTGGGCTAAGTGCGACCAGGGCTAAGCGTAGCCAGTAATACCAAAACTAACGCTACCTGGGCTACCAGGACTAACGCTACCTGGGCTAAGTGCGACCAGGGCTAAGCGTCGCCAGGACAACCAAGACGAACGCTACCTGGGCTAAGTGCGACCAGGGCTAAGCGTAGCCAGGAATACCAAGACTAACGCTACCTGGGCTACCAGGACTAACGCTACCTGGGCTAAGTGCGACCAGGGCTAAGCGTCGCCAGGACTACCAGGACTAACGCTACCTGGGCTAAGTACTACCTGGGCTAAGTGCGACCGGAGCTAAGCGTCGCCAGGACTACCAGGACTAACGCTACGTGGGCTAAGTGCGACCAGGGCTAAGCGTAGCCAGGAATACCAAGACTAACGCTACCTGGGCAACCAGGACTAACGCTACCTGGGCTAAGTGCGACCAGGGCTAAGCGTCGCCAGGACTAGCAGGACTAACGCTACCTGGGCTAAGTGCTACCTGGGCTAAGCGTCACCGGGGCTACCAGTCCTGACGACGCTACCAAAGCTAGCGTTAGCGTCACCAAGGCAAGCAGCCTGGCGTCACCCGGGCTAGCGTCACCAGGGCTAGCGTCACCCGGGCTAGCGTCACCCGGGCTAGCGCTAGGCCGCGCAACAAAGACGGCGTTCTACCAAAGGAAGCGTAACACGTCACATTTGGAACGCCGGACTTGGACTTACTAGTGAGAACTTTGCCAGAAGTTTCCCGCCATGTCGCGGCAGCTGAGGTAGGAGCGGCACACTCGGGTGTTGATGCGGCGTTCGTTCCAACAAGTGCGCACACCACTGCGGGCAGGAGCAGCGGCGCTATCCGGACACAGCGGCGTAACGCGCAAATGCTCCCGCGGAATGACGCAGGGGGGAGCGGAGAGTTCCGCTGGAAGCGTGCAGTCGCGCCGCGGCCAGAATGAAAGCTGTGCTGTTTTCCTCAAGGGATGTTCATTGTTATCGTCTCTTAATTTAATGGGGGGAAGCGTGATAATCATTCCAATGTTTTAAAAATGCAACTGTGTCTGAAAGGTGTTAGAATAGATGGATGAACACATTTGTGGACTCCGATGCGCTATTCAATAAGACGTAATTATGGCGGAATGGCCAACCATTCATAAAAGTTAAAATCACGAGGGTCGATCTGTCATTTAATAACCATTATGGGATGAATGCATGATAGTTGTATTATTGTGCCACGCATACTTACGGTTAGGGTCCACATGGGCTTAAAATTCAATTAAGTTCGATTACAATAACTTCATTTATCCCATCAATTTAAAGGCTTGGTTGAGCAGCATGCATGAAATCAAACAGTGCAATAAAAAAAATAAAAAAAAAACAGTATACATATACACGCAATTATATACAAAGTATGACAAAATTGTTGCCTGATATCTTTTTAAAAAACTGTGAATAGCAGGTGGACCGTAAGAGTGAAAGAATAAAGTGCTGGTTGGATCATGTAAGCAGTTCGAGATATATATTAATGAGTCCAATGTTGTGTCAATAAGACATCCCAAACAGATATGAGCCAAGGCCAGAGTTCACATTAGCAAAGGAATAATACATTTTAAAGGAATATGTGAAGCATCTCTTCTATTAGATCATAACTGAACTGTTAAATCCCGGTCAGAGGCGTAGTCGGTTGAGTCGGATCTTATCAAATAATTCATCCTGCCTTCTTCTCCAGGCCTTCGAAATCCAACTAAAATAACTAGTTTTTGCACATCAGTTATGATTCCTTTAAGATTCCTCTGCAATATGTATCTTTTTCTTTATTTTTATTTTTTAATCTGCTTGACATAAGCTTGATAAATGGGCAGGTCACACCCAGGCTGGGAGGGTTCAACATTCCTGGAGCGTTGAGGGAAGGGCCGAGCGTATAAAGACTCCACCATGAGCTGAGGAAGGTGTGAGTGTGTAGGATTCATTTCTTGGTGGAAGCTGCAGCAGATACAGTCAGAGGCCTCGACATGAGCCGCAGCTCAGACAGGATGTCCTCATACCGCCGTCATTTCGAGGGCACCTTGGATGTTGCTCCTGGAGCCTGCCAGATCCGGGTGTCCAGTCCATCTCCCACCCGCAGGGACACCCGCCATCGGTCGGCAAGCTTCACCCGCAGTGGCAGAACGATGGGGCGGAGGGCCGTCTCCAGCTCCAAGTCCCGCTTGACCAGGTTGGTTGGCCCCTTTGAAACTTTGCGAGGTTCTTTTGTTCGACTTTGAAGACACAAATCATGTTGGCGAGTGAGCGCAAAGCCTCAAGAGTCATCAACAACTGATGTATGAAGAAAGAAATTTAGATTACACACCAGCCAGAAATGTAGACGGACACTAGGGCCCAACCAATACTAGATTTTTGGAGCCGATAACAATATTTTGGAGTACAAAAATTCTGATATCATTTCTTGGCTTGTCTACAGTATACTGTACAGTGTACAAAGAATACACGGTGTATACTATAAATAATCATCAAAGCCCTTTCCTGTCATATAGACTCTACGCTGTCTGCTCATCTGTGATGCATATTGTAGCAAATATGTCCCACATCTCCCATTATGCCCCACAGGGCATTCGTGCCAGTCTTTGTATGGAGGGCGCCCTCTGCTGGAGAACATTTGCACTACTGAAAAATTAATTTTTTACTGTATCATAATGTCTGAAATGCTGCTGATACTATCAGCCGATAATATCGGTCGGACAATGCATCTGTCGGGCTCTACTGGCAACATCAAGTTACCAATGCGTGCAAGTGCAAGAATGTGAAGCGGCACATTGACTTAAACAACAAAAAAATGTTGATAAACAAGGGTTTATTTGTTTAATATAACTCCTGGTCCTATTTACAGCAGTGTGAGCATGGGAGCCTTGTGCTTTGGTACGTCCACGGATCTCGGGTCAAATCTGGACCTGGATGCGGCTGCAGCAGAGAGCCAAGCTTTCATGACCACTCGAACCAGCGAGAAGAAGGAGATGGTGGCCCTCAACGACCGCCTTGCAGCCTACATTGAAAAGGCGAGATCATCCAACCGCTCGCTTAAAGATACTCAAAACACTGGAAATAAAACAGGGCAACTTGTTACCGTCTACTAGACCTTTACCTTCCCTGCTCTAGGTTCGCACACTGGAATCAAAAAACAAGCTGCTGGAAGGTGAGATCGAGTCGCTGCACCGCCATGTCAGACCATCAGGCCTCAGGCAGCTGTACGAATCCCAGCTGAAGGAGCTCAGCAGGGACGCTGAACAAATGGGTGTGCAGAGGGTGAGCGAGACTCCACTTCATGACCACAGCACATTTTCATCTCTCCCCACGTCTGCACAGTAGTAGAATCTTAACAGTTTGATGTACCCTTGCTTCTATGCAGAATGTGTCCTTGGCAGCCAAGGAGGCCATGTTGGGTCAATTGGACATGCTGAAGACCAAATATAACGACGTGGTCGAAGCCAGGAAAAAGGCTGAGCACGCGATTGAGGCTCTTCGCCCGGTAATGTGCAGCGAAAGCTCTTTCCACAGCTTTGAATCAAGAGCATAATCTAAGATTGCTATTTGGCTCTTGCACCTGCTGCAAACCCCGCGCGGCTCTCTGACGCAGGATGTGGATGGAGCTACTTCGGCACGGATCGCGCTGGAGAAGCAGCTGGAGAACCTGGAGGCTGAGCTCAGCTTCCTGCAGAGAGTTCACAAAGAGGTAACACGCGTCCACCTGTCTGACCGCCGACGCCACGCTGCGTAATCGAGTCAGCCTCTGGAGCCCGGCGTGCCTCTCATTTTCTCGATAATGGTTTAATGAGCTGGTAACTATCACCATGACAGGTTGTACTTAATTTAACACGTTGCTGATGGATAGAGATAATAAACTTGGCATTTAACAGCGTCGTGTGAAGCTGATGGAGAAACCTGTGACTAACTTGTGGCGCAAAGTGGTGAGGCGCTTCTTTTAGTCGCATCTCTCCTCAGTTGCGTTCATTCTGTGGTTTGCGACGCCCCTGAAAGGAAATCGAGGGGCTGATGCAGCAGATCTACTCAGCGTCCGCCAAGGTGGACGTGACCTTTGGCCTCCCGGACCTCTCCTCCGCTCTCAGAGAGATTCAGTCTCAGTATGACAGCATCGCGGCCAAAAACCTAGAGGTACCATGCACCGATGAGGCCACAAATCTTTCAAATCTCCATTTTTGAACCACCTGCAGGATCTTTGATAGCATCACTGATGTTATATTACTTGTGCTTCTCCAGGATATGGATGCTTGGTACAAGGCAAAGTTTCAGGACCTGAGCAGCGCCTCCACCAAACACCTCCAAAGTGTTCAAGGTGTGAGAGAAGAAATAACAAGTTATAGGAAGGATGTGAGTGTTATTTTCTGTTCTTGTTGACGGTTCGCGGTATTGCCATGTAGCCTGTCAGCGTCAAGTGTGTACGTGTGTGCAGATCCTCAACAAGGAACGGGAACTGGAAGCCCTGAAGACAAGGAACCAGTTTTTGGCGGCTCAGGTCCATGACACAGCGGAGAAATACAAGAAGGAGGAAGAGAGTCTGCAGGCATGAAGGCGTGATGTGGCGAGATAAAGTTCTACTCATTTGAGAATCATATGAAGATGAAGAATGCTCTCTAGATGTTTTCTGAGCTAAAAGTCCTACCAAACCATGCTACTCTATTCTACTGTTACAGGCGCGAATTGAGGCGATAAAGCTGGATTTGAAGGTGACCAAGGAGAAGGTCACATCGCTTCTGCGAGAATATCAGGACCTGCTGAACGTCAAGATGGCTCTGGAGATTGAGATCACGACCTACAGGTGAACGGAACAAATTCAGGCTTCAATGTGGATTATAACGCCATTTCGACAAAAAAGTCCTGGTCTTTTCATGTTTTCGAAAACATGAGACGGAAAATGGCGAGTGGGAACTTTTTAAACTACGGGGAGGTATTTTCAGCTGTGGTTTATTTGGCAGGAAATTGATCGAGGGCGAAGACAGCCGCCTGAGCACCATGGTCCGTAGCTTGTCTTTGAGCGGAAGCCAGTCTCTGACTTGCAGCGCCAGCCTGACTGCTGCTTCAGCTCCACTCTCAGTCTCTGGTAGACCTGCTGCTTCACAGCCAGATGGAGCTGGTGGAGCGGAGGTGGCCTCATCAGACACCGGGAAACAGGGAAACCCAGAGCAGCAGGCAACCGAGATGTCCGAGAGGAAGACTCTGCTAATCAGGTAGAGGATATCTATCGATCACCGTATTTGCAGTTGAATCTCAGTGGACAACCGATACAGTCATTTTCTTAATCTTATTTCTCAATCTGCTGCCTTTCCTCCCAGAACAATCAAAACAGACCAGGACACTTATGAGAGCAACACACAGGAGTGCACCATTACTATCTCTGGAGCGGCTGATGACACAGAGGAGGAATAAATCATTTAGCAACCCCCTGCTTTTCATAATTTGGAAATCTTATAAATCAATAGGAGAGAAAACACATATGCAATCCAACTTGGTCATAGTTAACATTTCCCAGTTTCTTGAGGTACGTTAAATCCATGCCCTGCACCTTCCACCAAAATATTAAATAGTCAGTGTCCTGCCCACAAGAGCTGAATTGCTTTAAATCTGCATTTTTTTTTTAAATGACCAGCAAGGCGGCAACGTCAACGGTTGGAAAAAAAAAAAGAAAAAAAAGAAGTCAGACTGCATAGAAACCTATGAGTAATCAACTTCTCACTTTATTATCTCAGGAAGTCAACAGTATCGGTCGTTAGTTTCAAGTTTTCCCCAAAACATGACATTCATGTTGTAGACTACGATTCCATTTAGGATAAATAGGTTGATTCATAATTCAGGGTGGCTACCTTGTGATGAACAAGCTGCGTCACCTCCAAAAAAACAAGATGGCGACAGACAAAATGCCCAAAGTGGAGGCTTGAAGTCACGTTACTGCGCCTGTGTCCACATCTGTAATGGTCGTCCCGGCACTTGGCTCTGCCTGCTTTTAACTCTCAGTACTCGTGTGTGCGCGCGTGTGTCACGGTGATGCATTTAACAAAATAAACAGCAAGCAATCACAGTTGTGGTTTTCACTGAAATCGGACACTCGAGACGCTGAAGAATTCACGCTTTTGCAGATGCTTTCCTCTTTTCCATTATTTATTTGTACAAACGCAGCCCAGCCCCTTTCAAACCTACATTCAGTGGAAACAGAACTGACACAGCAGCTCCATGTAAACGTTTGATTTCATCATTGCTCACAGTAAAATCCGACATTTAATAGGACGTGACGACATGATCAAATGTTTATTATGACACGATTGAAATCTCCCCGAAATGCAGTCTCTTCATTTTACTTCTGAAGATAATTGACATTTCACTTATAGTGTTTGTTCATTAAAAATTAAGAGATTGGCCCATTAATTTCAGGCACAATAGCCTGGTTGAGATAAAATAGCAAGCGAGGAGGTAACTTCATTTAGTGTCTCCCTTCGTTGTGTCTCTCAGTGTGTCCCACAGCTTGACAGAGAAATAGAAAATTAAAATATCAAGTGCAGTTCATGGTAGGAAAAAAATTGCACCTCGTAAGGAAAAAAAAAAGGCCATTTTGTTTAAATCACAGCTTCAGACACGTGCTCTGAACGTGTGATTGCACATATTGATGGGCAGTCTAGTGTAATGGCTTCGGTTCATCTCCAACTCCTCCAGCGAGGCGGTGCACTGCGAGGCTGACTTCATGTGCCAGGGAATCGGCGCTCTCCTAAAACAAACACCCAAATGCATTATTTAACGGTCTCAATCCAATTGGGCACATTTTTTTTTTTTTTTTTTTTTGCACAGTCATGCCAGCTCGAATCGGAGAATGAAAAGCGGAGCGCGGGGGGAAGTGGATGAAAAAAAAAAAAAAAACCGCGTCCTCACCTGAGTGTCCGCCTCAGCATAAACTCTGACGACGTCCTCCGTGCCGGACGGTCTCACGAAGGATCGGGCCCGTCTGTACTTCTTCACCAAGCTGTCGATGGCCTCCTGCAGCCCCGCGGGGCTCACCGCCCGTCTCTCTGCGTCTGCGGTGTCTATCACCCTGCGGTCCGCCACCTACGGAGCACATCCTCTATTTATTCCAGCATTTTACGGCCGAGGATGAGTCTGAAAAGTCGCACATGAAAAAGCTGCAAACCACCCGGCGTCAGACTTGAGTGTGCGCTTGTGTTTCCGGAACATTTCAAGAGCTCATCATAAACGACTCAAACTGGGTGATAATGACGCATAAACGTACCTTGACTTTGAGCTGCCTGTTTGGCAGGTCACTGTAGATGGCATCCCACTGCTGGATAGTCATTCCCTTGATGGCCAATATAGCTTCGATCAGGAGCATGTCAGAGATGGCATCACCTACAGTCTTTGGAGGACGAAAACACACCAGCAACAGCAAAAAAAAAAAAAGTCAGTCGCCGTTGCTCAGCATATCACGGAGCTGTGCTGTTCGAATGAGGATCAGGCCAAATGTGTCCGTCCGAAACTCAAACCAGTCGGAGGGAGCAGGAACCAGGGCGACCCGAACTCGCCGGGAGGTCTGTGTTTTATGTCTGACACACTTAATATCAGCTGAGGGAACCGTCGAAAAATTTAAGTGCAGGTGTATTTGCGGGCTGAAATGTAACAAGAAGCCTAAATGTTGCCTTCACTGGCTGACAGGATGTAGCCCAACACAGACAGTGGCTCCATCATTTTTATTTTCATACCCGTATTTGTACTTCGACCACCACCTCCATTCAGTGCGTGCATGTGTGTGAGACTCTGTGTATGTGTGTGTGTGTGTGTGTGTGAGTCTACCTGGTTGATGACGTTGACGGTGTTCTGCAGCAGCAGAGCTGCTCTCTTCCTCTCGTCATTGATGTTGGGATCTCCAGCGAGCTGCTGTATCTTCTCCTCAGCTGCCTTGCTGAACAACACCTGAACACGCACACGCACACACACACATACACACACACATTATCTATAACACATACCTCAAATGAGCACATAACGTTCAGATTTAGGTTAATAATTGATCAATGGCACCAGATATACCATGGCACTGAGTCAGAGAGGAAGGGCTTTTATGACAGTGATGATTAGGTATTGCTTCATTCAGTCCTTTTAGGTGTGTGTGTTTGTGTGTGTGTGTGTACTCACAGTTCCATGCCCATTAGCTTCAAAGTACACACCGATGTCGAACTCCTGGGCTGCGTGGTGGAGGTGCTTCACTCCGGTCTTCGTACACCTCACTATTACCTGAGTCACATAACGGCGTGTTACCACACACTTATTGACCACAAACACAGTAGAAGTACAGCGTTGCGTCTTTGCTCACCTTCATCGTGTCTTCCAGGTAGCACGTTGAGCTGCCGTTAGCATAAGCGGTTTGCACCACTGCTATCTTTAAATCGAGACCGGCCTGAGGGGGCACAGACAAACGCGTTTTAATGCTTGCGCGCATGCGCGTGTTCACCGTCTGCATGCAGCGTAGGAGGGCCGGCGCGGACCTGCACGAGCAGCTCTTTGAGAAACGTGCTGATGAGCGTCGCTATCTTGTCTCCATCCAGCAGGTGGAACCGTCCCTCGGAGCCCATGTAGTAATACACTATTCGGTCGGCGTCGCCGTCATACGAGCAGCAACGCTCGCCGGAGTTAATCTCGACGCCTTCGGAGAGACGAGAGGACGGGGAGGGAGAGGGGGAGATAAATGCTGGGATGACAAATGAGGCCTCAGCTGCTGCGAGTGCCTGTGACAGTTTTTAAATGAGACTAAAAAGGCAGGAATGCTCGAAGTTCAGATCAAGATTATAAGTCGCTGCTTTGGCGAACAGCTAATTAACTGTCTCCATCGCCCGCTCAAGCACTTCATCTTTGACCTCAGACAGGAAAGCGACACTTTGTCTGGAGATAAGGGATTTTGGTGATAAAAAAAAAACAAAAAACACTTTAACTTGTTTTGACTCTTGATTTTAGCCCGCAAACGTTTAGAAGGTCACACCTGTCGGAGGTTTCTGCTGCACTTTGACAAAGTCGGCGCCGCACTGGTGGTTTAGCTTTCCGTTGCCGTCGTTAAAGAGGGAAATCAGCAGCTCCTTTTTCAGGTGTCCCTCCATCTCGCGCACCTTCAGAGCTCCAATACCATTGGCCCCGTCCACAGTCAGGTGCTTCTGGTCATCTGTGCGGTTGGGCACCTGCCAGTGAGGAGAAAGTCGTCAGGGAGGGAGGGGGGATTTCCTGCCGGATGGATTTATTCAAAAAGATACTTAATGTTTAACTTGGGGCACATGAATGCAGGAACACGCCCCGGTTGCTTACATTCTTGGTCAGCTGAATGAAAGCTCGGCAGAGTTTGCTGTAGTATCCTTCCACCGTGGCCTCCCCGTATTTGCCCTGTGTGTTCTGACAGCAGACCATGTAGTGGAGCTGCGGGGTGGTTACCAAGCCGTAGTCTGATTGTGGACAGACGGATAAAAGAGCGAAAACAGGGGCATGGATGAAACCCGGCGCGCACGCACTGAGGATAGATCTGATGATGTGGTCGTTCGTTAACCTTTGCTGCGACCGCCGAGCGCAGAAACTCCGTCCAGGACTGCTTGCGAGAGGCTGGCACTGCTGCACCTACAAATTACAGAACGAACGTCACGGCCCATCATGAGGACATGAGTATGAAGGGTTCCTGCAGCTCTGTAGGGTTTAACAGACCATTACAGCGAGATGTTTTCACTAGATCTGACGTCAACGGGAACATACTCAAATGAGCTGTGACAGTTAAGACAAAACCAGATGTGTTTTTTTTTTTCTTCTCTAGCTTGTATTTTTTTTTTTTTTTTATAGATTTCAAATACCCTGCTGCCACCGAATCAGCAAAGCTAGCAGACACAAAAAAAAAGGGACGGAGAGGCCCTTACGTGACTTTCGTTTGAACACGTGACAAAAAAAACTTCCAAAAATACCTCTAAATTCAAACTTGAACGTTACAGCTGCGACAATTAAATGTCAGGGAATCTTTCGACATGCGATCGGTGGTTCCCAAACGTCTCGTTTTGTCCACAACCCACAGATATTCAATTTACTGAGACAGGGGAGTAAAAGAAACCAGAAAGTATCCACATATCAGAGGCTGCAACCACAGAATTTTCTGCTTTTTCAAAAAAAAACAAAACGGATTTATCGATCATCAAAATAGCTGGTGATTAAACAAGAAAATAATCGACAGCGACGATAATTATGAAGCGGCACGCATTACCTGGTGTCTTTGCCCACAAACACAGAGGCTTCCCGGCTCATATCTATGGCTTCCTTCTCTATAATGTCCTTCAGAGCCATAAGCAGATCCTCCTGCTCGGCGTTGGCGAGCTGGGTGGCGTAGCCCTCCCATGCGGGTGTCACCATCTCCCCCATCGGGTCAATCAGCTTCACCCCATTGTCCTCCTGCACAGGGCCGGAAATAAAAAGAGAGCGACAGGAAAAGGAGAAACGGGATGATCAGGGAATCTTTATGGTGGGGAAACGAGCGAAAGCCGGCGAGTCCCTGTCTCACCTCGGGGTTGTGGGACGCAGTGACCATGACGCCTATCGTGGCTTTTGTCTTTTTGGAGCGCATCGTGGCCAGCAGCCCCATCCTGTACATGATGTGGTCCAGCTGCTTGGCGTTGGTCCTGAAACCGGCGGTGCCATACTGCAAAACCAACCCTGCTGGTTTAGGGTGCAGGGCGGACTGTTTCGACACTTCCTGAAACTGGGCCATCGCTGAAACACAGCACACGAGCACAACGAATGGTGAAAGGTCCTTTGCTTGGGTTAAAGTAGCCCCACTACGGAAAAATACGCCACTACGAGTAGACGTGCTAGATTTAAGGCCCTGTGTAAATGTTTTATAAGCCACTGAGGTTCCAGTACAGGGTTAAATTTTACGATTCCTAGAACTGATGTATTTATTTATAAATTTGACAGAAGCTTGACTTATCACAATAGTACAATCAAAGGTGGGGCAGACTGATCCCAAAATATCGATGCTAGATACGCTGTACTCTTTTTGAAGATCTATTCTAGCATCAGTTGGATCGATACTCAGGGAGCAATTTCAGCTTCTGTCGTTTACGTTGCATCTGATTGTGATGGTGTCCTTTTTACTGACACAGTTCACTTGTGCTGTTACATTGGGCAGGTAAGGAGTCACATCCTTGATGTGCACAATAATGCTACGATTCATGTTCCAGTGAGGAGAGCGGCGACGCCTCCGAGCTGCATCGCGTTGACCAGCAACTCACCTAGGTGCTCGTTTGTTTGGAAAATTTAAGGAGTCCTTGTTTTCATAAATTTAAGTTGAGAAGACTAATTGTTCCTCACCATTATGAGTTTAATTTATGATGCCGCCTTCCCTTGTTCCACCGGTTTCCCCTTCTTGTCACATGTTTGTCTTTTTGAGTGTGTGTGTGTGTGTGTCTGGGCGTGGCGGTCTTCTCCTACACACTTGTGCATGATTCATCTGTACGCCCGATTCCCACCCACTGACACATCGCCTGCAGGATTTCCACACCGCTCTGCCACCAGGTCTTAGCCAGACCGCCTGTTTCCCTGCTTGCGGGAGCCGTGTCAGGCCTGAGCCTTCTCAGGGAAGTTCCATCCGAGTCACGTTTGTGTCCCTCCGCTCGGGTTCACCTTCAGCTCTTTCCCGCAGCGCCTATCCTACGGACAAACTGGATTCCTGATCCTGCACGACTGCCTCCTCTAACACCCTCATTCATCTTCAGTGGCTATTTGTGTAATCAATCACCCGTTTACTGCAGGCGTGGCTGCGGGCTTTTACAATCCGCCCGAGCAGGAGCTCTTCTGATTCGGCCAGTTCACCAATCAGGTGAACTGTCACAGCTGATTTGTTGTATCGGCGCCGCCCTGAAAACCAGCAGCTGCGGTCCCGCGGATCAGCTACTGAAACCCGGCATTTTGAAGATTGACACCCAATATCAATAATTTTGTTTTGAGATATTGAATTTTGATCGCAAGGTTGGGAACGGTCGCTCTAACTAAAAAGGAAACAATGTTTGAGGACTATTTGTGGTTTTTGAAGTTAAAAGCGTATGCGCTCTGACTATAATTTAATTCCTATTCAAATTGGAATACACTGTCCTGTGTTTTCATGATTTCAAAGTATTGGTATTGGCAATATTGGCCCCTATTACTCTGTACAGGATTTAACAAAACAGATTTCGCGCTCCCTCCGCCCTGAATAGTAAATACAAGACACCATAATAGTGAAGACATGGAATTACACACCTAACACTTGGAGGCCAAAGTGCAGCAGCAGCAGCAGGTCTGAGCCGTGCGGTTGGAAGTGACAGCGACAAATGACTGGAGACTCGCTTTGACTTGCTTTAACCGGACAAAACACGCAACGCACACGAGGAACCCCCCCGACCCCCCCGCCCCCGGAGCAGGACGCGACCCGACGCCGCAAACAAACCGCCGGTGTTACTGTTACACACATTTAGACGCGTTAGTTTACCTACCGTCTTCTTTCCTTGAGGGAGAAGCGGTGCGGCGCGCTGATTGGCCCGGCTGCTTCCTGTTCCTGCGCTTCGGTTTGCTTGGCGACGTGGCTGCGGTTTCCGGGTAGGTCACGTGACGCAGTGACGTGACGCAGTGACGCTCCGCGTCGCCCCCGCGCGGCCCGGCTCCGCCCCGCCGATTCGTCGCGGGCTCGTTTCTGTTACGCCGACGACGGCCCCGTGACAAAGGGACATTTTATTTGATTAGTTTTATTTAAAGGAAATAAGGGCGGCTTGCGTTTGGAACATCCGTGGGAAAGATATTCTTATTAAACAACAACATGTACCCACGAAGCGCAAATGTGGAGCACGGACACAATTGTCATGTTCTCGTCTTGATGGACCTCCTAATCTGACCCAGAATATAACGAGCGCACAATTAGGAAAAGGGGAAATTCTGCTTTTTCCGAGAAAAAAAAATCCCCTTTAGATCTTTGCATTGTTGCGCGTAATCCTCCGTGTTCATTAACCCTCCTCAGTGTATAGCGCGATTTTCTGCACACTGACCCATGCAACACCCCCCCACCCCCTCCCCACCACCACCAGCACACACACACACACACACACTTTCTCTCTCCTTTTCCTATCGACTCCCCCTTTAAGAGACGTGCGAGGGAAGGGACGTGTGTGCCATCCAGCGCTGTCCAAGCATCCACTGGGGGGGGAGGAGAGTCTAGATGGACATATAGATACGCAAATAAATACGCAAACGACAGGGGGGGAAGGAGAGTAGGAAATACCCTTCTGTCTTTTCCCTCCTCCCGTGCATCTTTGCGCTGCGCAGCGTTGGCGACACCAGTGGGGAGCGGTGCGCATTTTTTTTCTCTCTCTCTCTGTCGATCTGAGGAGGGGAGCGACCACAGCGGCCGAAGCCGACAGACCCAAGCGGGACGAAACACCGCAATCTGACGAAAGCGCGCAATTTCATACGGCATATAATCGTCTTTCTTGCGCAGACACCGGAGGTAGGACGCACCAACCTGATGCCCCCCTCCTCCTACTCTTCCCTGAAGGGATAACTAACCGTCCTGTGGAACGTTGATTCAAATTCCGCAATATATATTTTTTAGGGGGACGATCAGACTTTTGCGCATAATTTTTTCCCGCGCCTTTATTATTATTATTATTATTGTTTTTATTAATAACAGCTGCGGGGCCAGAAAAGCGCTCTCATTGCCGGTTGAGAGTTACATAACCGAGTGGCTTTAGCTGTCCAAGGTGCTGAACTGCACGGCCGCAGCCTATAACGGGACGAGCCGTGGGGGAATTCACGATCTTGCGTAAGTCCACCCATGTCACAGCTCGTGTTATCAACGTGATTCGACGCGACGTTGACATTCATTCTGTGATTTTGGCTCATTTTGTCTCTGTGTGTGTTTTTTTTCCACCCCCTTCGCGCCCAGGCAGAAGGTCACAGGCCTATCGGGGAGGAAGGAAAACACGGGATCCGCGCACCGAAAGCACCGGGAAGCTGCTGGGTCATATTCACATTTTTTTTTTTTAACGTCGCGCCGTAGTGAAACACACCCCGGGGAGGTCGATTCAGCGGAGAGAAAATGTCGGGGCAGACGCTCACGGATCGCATTGCCGCTGCGCAGTACCAGCTGACGGGCTCGGACATGGCCCGGGCTGTCTGCAAAGCCACCACTCACGAGGTGATGGCGCCCAAGAAGAAGCACCTGGAATGTGAGTGTGGTCCCTCCCCACCCCCCCACCTCCCTTTTTTTCTTTTTTCTTTTCCCCATCACGCTGCTTTTGCCGCACACAGGCGCTCGCATATGCATGCCACGCGCTCTTACCACTCAATTATTTGCGTTCGTTTTAAGTGGGCGCGGCGCCATGATTGATGGAGCACAGCCATGGTGGTGACCCAGCATCTGACCCCCGTCTGTCAGCCTCCAGTAAAGATGATAGAAACCCAGAGAGAGAGAGAGAGAGAGAGAGAGAGAAGGGGGCTGGGGGGAAGAGGCGAGTGAAAAATGGTGGGAGAGGGAGAAAAGGTCATATTTTAAGGTGGACTGACAAGTCAGCCACTGAACAAGCCCTTTCTATCTGTGCTCATGGAAAGTCTATTTTTATATTTAGCTGAAGGCCTGTAGTCTGGACACTGCAGGGACGCCATTGGGCCTTTATTGATAGAAACATGAAATTCTAGTCAGCGTGCTGTCTGAGCTGCACTAAGTGCCAGTTTTAGGGACGGGGAAATGGGGGAGCACGGCTGAATGTGAAATGATCACATTCACAGCTTTATTGACTCATCTGCAGATGACAGCAGGAGCAACCTTGTGGTAAATCGCGATTAATCACTGTCACTAACTACAAATACTGAGTCAGACCAAAACAGTAGCGTGGCGCTGCATGCAGATCGGTAGTTCAACGAGCTCTATATGCTTTCTGTTGTCTTTCTGGTCCTGTGCGTTTCTGTGTGTGTGTGTGTGTGTGTGTGTGTGTGTGTGTGTGTGTGTGTGTGTGTGTGTGCGTGCGTGGGCAGGTCCGGTGTTGTGTCTTGGGCTAGGACCTTCTATCTTGTGATCCGCTCCCCTTCTGAATAATTCACTAATCAGCCAATGGCTGTTTTGCATTATTTACGTGGCGAAAAGGTGACAATGCTAATGCTAACGCTAGAACGTGTCAGGGACCATCGGTGCCTCATTCTCCGTGTCCGAGCAAGAGTCTTGTGATTTGCGTCGCGTCGTTGAGCCACACATCAGCGCAACAGTTTAACCGTCACTGTCTTTAACCTGCAAGGAGCAGACTGCTCAGACGATGCTCTAGCTGCCACAAATGTTGCCGGTGGGAAAGATTCTTACATAATATATAGGAGTTGTAAGCTAAGTCATCAATAAATCTTGCAGGTTTGAGGTCTGCGGGGTTGTGCTAGATCCATTTCTGGGGCAACTCAACTAGATTCTTGTATATAGGTCACTGTGCTTCTTTTTGCACATGCATCCTAGCAGGAGGAAATTCCTAACCTAAAAAACCCCCCAAAAAAACATGAAAAATATTTCCTCTCAGACAAATAAGCCTTCACATAACACGCTCAAGTGGTTGTTATTTTCTTATGTCATGAAACAGTTCAAGCTGAAAAGAGTCCAGTCAGACATGGAACAGCGAGGACACTAAGGCCTTTTTTTAAATTCTTATTAAGCTTTGAAAAGTCAGAGTGAAGGCAACATGTAGGTGGTTTTTCTGCTTTTTCACAGTGACACAGCCTGTGACCCCTTGGGGCAAGCATGAGTGTGTGTCGGTGGTGGTGGTGGTGCAGTGCAGTTGCCGTGGCAACAGATTGAGGGTGTCGGGAATGGCACGGTAATGACAGAGGGAGGCAACGAGGGGAAGAGGGCAAATGACAGGCCTGTCATCCTCGGAGTGCTGGGATGAAGGCGTATCCCTGAAACGTGTCAGTGTTTCTGAGTGAATGTGTGTTGATCCGAGTGCAGGTGATTGACCAAAGATCAGCTGTATCGATTGTGTCTTTGAGGAAGGCACAATGATTGTGGTCTTATTGCAAAAATGAATGTGGTTTTTGTGACGCGTCTGATCGGTTTTTAAAGCTTCGAGGATATGAATTTAGCAGATAGAAGCAGGTGGTAATGCGAAAAATGCCTTTTAAAAACCACAACTCGACTGCAAAATTAGAGCTGTCATGTGAACAGGAACAAACGTTTGACTCCTGCTCGTTAAACCAGATGTTAAACCCTGCGCAGGTTCCTCTCCACGGGCTTTAAAACACGGCCCGCTGAATTTCACATCCCTGTTTAGTCAGTCACGTATTCGGATATGTAGTGAAATGGACACGCGGCCACTCAAGGCCAAAGGCGTTCACTCGACACTTAACGTTTAAAGAGGCGAAAGACGGGTTTTTGCTCGATTGTGAGTCATGAATGTTGCAAAGTGAATATTGATTGCACAGTTCGATGGCTGCAGACGAATAAAACCATCAGGGTTCGGAATGGCTCCCTGCAAACTTTTTTTTTTTTGTTTCTTGTTCTGTCTGCCACAAGAGCCCAGTCCACTGCATCATCCTGAATGCAGCGCTTACGCTACTGCCTCTTCCACTTCATCATGATACGATAAAGCAAGAATGCCTGTCTGTTGGCATTTCAAGTTAATTTAGAGTTCTGTTGAAAAGAAACTGAGTGAAGCAATTACTGTTTTTTGAGGACAGACGAGACCAAACCCTCGTGGGGGGTCGTGCTACAGATATGAGGATCTGCTGTGTGATTAATGACACAGAAAAGTGAAGAAAAAATGTACAAAAACAATTGCAGTGGTTTCAGTTTAGATAAATTGTACTTATAACTTTGAACGAATGATTTTACATTTGTGCAATATGCCGAAAGCAGCAACTCTGGATGCTTAGGTGAAACTAAGCCATTTGTGCGCCTGAGGACTCTTCCCGACTCATTTAAGAGTCGTCAACAGTTGTGCTAAGTGTCAGGACGTCGCGGGCATTTAAACGCCTGCTGGTTATTTACACCGCAAATGCTACATGAGACTCGGTGAGGTCACATTTGAGCCGCCGAGGTCACGTGGCATCGGAGTCAGTCACACAGATAAAGGCGTGAATTCATAAGAAGCAGGCCATCTGCACGAAAGGGCACATCATGTCAGCATTTGTGTTCACTTACTCTCACCTGGTTACTGCTAGACTACTTGTTTTGTGACCAAAAAAAACCCAAATAAAAATCACAGTTACAGCAGACAGACGGGTGCAAGGACGCTGTCACGCCCAGTGTGAGACCGCACAGTTCATTCTTAGAACGCCGCTGCGGGCCGTGGATTACCGTAAGAGTCTTTATTTAGCGCAGCCAATCCTCATTAGACACACACACACACACACACACACGCACACACACACACACACACACACACACACACACAGGCACACGCACGCGCACACACACGCACCTACATACCTGGATATCAGTGTGTTTTCACTGATATATCAGTGTGGATATCAGTGTGTTTTCACTGTCATCACAACAGAAAGCATGTATGATATGAGCCACACAGCCACCCATGAAACATCATAAATAAACAGATATGATGAGATTTTGCTGACTTTATTTTACTTGACTTATTGTGTGTTGTTCGAAAAATGCCCGCGGGTGGCCGGACACGCCGTACGCAAGTTTGAATATTAAGTTGTAGCCGTGTCCGTGACATGATAATATTATATAATCACATATCAGCCATTGTGACTGCGTATATGTGTGTGCATGCGTGTGTCTGATTTGAAAAGGCAGCAGGGGATAGTAGTAATCTCCTGCCAAATTACAATAGAACAGAAAAAGTCAGTAAAGTCATAACCAGTGGAGTGAAATGGCGATTCTAAGATTTGTAAGTCACAAAATGAACCCTCAGCTTAAAAATGCAGCAGCACGGAGGCAAAGGTGTCGTGCACAACGCTAGACAACACAAACACAAATATCAAAGAGCCCTAGATGTTATTTATGTCGCTGCAATCTTGACTGAACGTAAAAAAAACAAAACAAAACAAAACACCATATATCATCGGAGCTGCTGCAGTGAGGCTGATACCATCTGGCCCACCACTAATAAGGCTGAGATCAGGAGCAGAGTCTCCAGAATATTCTACATGACTAAACCGGAGTTATTCTGACTGACATGGGCATAACGTCCCGCAACCGCTGACACTATCTGCACGGGCGGGGGATGGGCAGTTTGGAGGCCGGCAAGGAAAGACTGGAACTAGTGATTAGTAATAATCTGTTTGCCACCCCCCATTCGGCCTAAACCTCGGCCCCCTTCTGTCCAGCCTGCCCCACCTGCCATGACCTTGAACAGCCTCCCTGCTCTCTTGCTCGTGTCACGTTACCGCTCGCACATTCATGCTCACCGCTGTGCTTCCTGCTGAAGGTGAACCCGTTTTTTTTTTTTTTCGGTTTTTTTTTTCCGGTCTCCTCAAGGTCTATTGCGTGGACCAGCTTTCCTCTCCCTCCATTATCAGAGATGCCTGTCGATATGTGCCGGCTTCCTCTCTGGCAGGCTTCATGGCCCAGCCCTTGTTACTTAGCCGTCAATGCCAGAATGATTCTCAGTAGAGAAGAACTCCAAACTCTTCCTTATCGTGCATGTACTGTGCCGTATATGTGAAATATGTGTTTAGTTTATTGCAGGGCTGACAAACGTTCAACATTTCTCTCATCCGGTTTTTGCCCAAATCACTTTCTTGTTATATTTGTCAGAGTTGTAAATCACAAGTTTCATCATCATTTTTTATATATGATATTGTAACGATATGATTTTGATTTGATTCAGTGGGCTGTGCTCAATATATAAACATCATGTGCTCACTGAACACGTCAGCTGCATTTGTATCAACAATGAACAACTGAAATATGATTGGATTGATTTTGTTTCTCAACTTTTCCAGACATTTACATGAAAATAAGCATGACAAAAGTGTATTCTTTAGTTCTAAAACAACATCTGAAAAAAAAAGCCTTTTGTTCACAAAAAAATTGCCCATATCTCAAATGCAAATCACTTGAGAAAGAGCAGCAGTTTTTTCGAGGGAACAGCAGCATGCGAGCTGGGTGGGAATGTGACAAAGTGGCACCATGGGAAATTTCCAAATGGACGCTATCTTAAAGAACACAACATAGGACAATGTTTTCACTTTGCATCGGTGATATTTGATCATTAGCCATTGGATCGATGTGTGGATCTGGACCGGCGGATCCTGAGACACTCCACACACAGACCCACAAGCGGTTCGCCAACCGCCATTAAAGATTAGCAGATGAAGAAGAGTTCGAATGAAACACAAACATGAAACCACAAGCGGCAGAGGAGTGACTATGTTGAGTGCACGTGACACACTGAAGATCCACCCGCCTCTTTAGCATCAGCAGTCCGGGAAAACTTAGGGTGACATTTTTTTTTCCACAGGAATGCATGCAGGTAGTAAGCATGCTGTTTGCTATGAGGAAGTGACATGAGGAAGGGATTTCATGTTGCAATGGGGATTAGGTGCACATGGTTGTATGCGGTGTGCTAGCAATGAAAAGTACTTTATCCTTTATTCAAGTAAGAAATGAATGTTATTACATGTCATTGATTTGGGTCACGGCTTCAGTCCCTGGCACCTTCCGTCCTTCCACAGGGATTTGACATCTTTAATCACCTATTGAAGCCCCACTAAAGCCTCACACAACAACAACGACAACCTTGGAACCATTCTGACTGGACACCAACTTGTAATAGTGAGAATAGTGGAACACTGCCGCTCTGCAGAATTCCTGTTCATGTGGCAGGTAACTTCATTTGAGCAGGTCGGATCTCCTGCTAGCAGGGCACAACTCTTCACGGCACAAGAATCTAACTCGGAATTCTCAATACGGACGTCATGGGAGAGGTGAATAGAGGATGTAAATGGCGGAGGCTGCTCGTCATCAGCCAGTGTAGCTGCTTGCTGTTAGCAACTACGCTTATGGGTTGTTGTTTTTTTATAAAGCGTGTGTTGACTCTTAGCCATGCTAATGAGAACAACCAGAAGCATAAAGGACCTCAAAGTAGAAAAGCAAAGTAATTTCTTCTCATCTTTGAACATGCGTCTGTTCCTCTATCTGAGTCTCATGTCAGAATCAGTTGGGGTTTTTTTCACTTCTCCCATCACATATCATTGTTTTCAAACGTGTCGCTGCACTGTCGAAAACTTTTCTGTCAGCGGAAATTTGTTGGGGCTTTAAAAAAAAGTTACTCTTTGACTTCTGCTGCACTCGTGCACTCTGTTTAATTGACTCCGTGAGAGACTTCCCTGTCCGTCCGACTGAGCCGGGAGGGGAGATGACAATGCATTATTCTTCCTCCGTGCATCGTCGGTGTGTGTGTGCGTGTTCGCGCGCGTGTGTGCGCGCCATTATCATTCCGTATGTGCATCAGGTCTTCCTCTCTAATATTCTCATGGGTGTCTGAGCAGCTCTGCAGCTCTTAGCACGCTCGCTTGATCAAACTTTAATCAGATCAGGTGAAACTATGCAGACACTTTTCTAAGAATAAACTAACCGCGACTCCACTCACGTATATACGATTGTGTGACGTTTCCCTAACTAGCAGCGCCCCTCTTGTCCTCAGAGTGTTTCAGTGAGGGTGAAGTGCCTGCAGATTCATCTGTGTTTGTCTGTCGCAGACCTGGTGTCGGCCACCAACACCACCAACGTCAACATCCCTCAGATGGCTGACACGCTGTTTGAGCGAGCCACCAACGCCAGCTGGGTGGTCGTCTTCAAGGCCCTTGTCACCACTCATCATATGTGTGTCCACGGCAACGAGGTACGTAGGTGGGACCCAGGTCTGCCAGTGCGTTGCCATTCAGGTTAAGCTTGATTCCATGTATAGATATAATCATTATCATGGGTATTTTGGGTAAATGCCTGCCAAATATTCAGCATACTTTTATGTGTAGTAAATGTGCTCTTGTCACTTATCTAGCTCATGAAGCGTTTGCTTTGTTGTCGTGTTCACCTTCCACTGAACGTCTTCCGTCCATTTATTTTTGATGAGTGCAAGACTGTAACGTGTGTTTCCTCTCGCTCTCCTTCTGCAGCGGTTTATTCAGTATTTGGCCTCCAGGACTTCGCTGTTCAACCTCAGCAACTTCATTGACAAAACCGGCTCTCACGGTAAGAGTTTTTCCATCATCGCTGCACACGTGTGTCTTTTTATTTTAACAGGGACAAACAGGCAGATATGAGAGATTTACAGACATGAGATAGTACTTATTATGTTATGCTGTGCCTTTGATAATGATGTCATGAAGTGAGGCAGCGTGTGTGGAGGGACAAAACTCTTTGTGGGCAATTAATGTCATTGGTTCTGTTGACTTGTAACTGTGCTTACGACTGTTTGGTTAAACCGCTGGATCTGGAATTGAAGGGTCTTTCAGCCAGTTCTCTTATTGTTGCTCCGTAGCCGTTGACCCGAGCCGTCATTTCTGAGAGTTCCTGCCTGACATAAATCACCTGACTTCCAGATAAGAATTATTGTCACGCAAATGAACTTTCTCAGTTTCTGGCGATGTGAAAAGAGGAGGAGATAAACACAAGCAGAGCCATCTGGCAGACAGTGGGAACTGTCAAGCACACACGCACATGGAATTTGCAGCCACACCCACACACACACATACAGTATATTCATGCGATAGGATGCTGCCTGTTTTTCTTGTATTTGAATAAAAAGATATTCTGCTATTCAAACATATGATCAGTGACCAGTCACACCAGGAGGACACAAGCATCTAATAATGGGATAACAGACATGAAATCAATGATGCAACAGTTGTCTTCACATTTGCAAACAGTATCTTCAATAAACCGATCATCGCGCCATCACCTAACCTTAACCAGGTTGCTGTTATTGTTACCATGACAGCAAGATATGCCGAATCCTAATGAACCCTCAACATGCGCGGACACAGGCTGACGTGTTTCAAATAATTACTATTCATGTGCAAAACAAATATGTTTGTAATCCCAAGAAAATGTGTTCCACTCGAAATATAATTGAGAGTGAAGTTTGGCTGCAATTTAAATCAGGAGAAGTTGAGTCCCATTTCGAACGACATTGTTTTGAGTTGCATCGTTTCAGCAAAACACCAGACTTTGCAATGTGAGAGCAATGTTTGTTGTTTATTTACAACATTTTCATCCTTGAAACCATGACAAAGAAAGTCAAGCTCCATTGTTTCCCTAATGTTAACTGTTGTTTTTTTTTTAAAAACCTAACCACACTCTAACACAACACTCATACATCATAAAACAATTACTTTTGAATGGAAATTTCTTTAAATATGGAGCGGTGACGAATTTCTGGAGGGGAAACATGTGTAACCATACAGCATCGCATTCTGACCGTTAACCACACATCTACATTTGGTTGGAAGCTGCTTTTCCATTTGAGGTTATTACAAATTCAAATCTGCAGCTCTTTGTGGCGATAGCTGTGGGTTATTTGCGGCCGCATGAGGAAAGTGTTCCCGTTTTTTTTTTATAGTGCACATTGATTTCTGAAATTCAAAATCTGCATCACGTATGGAAGAGAGTATGCGCGCATCTCCGGGATGGATCAGAACAGATTTTTTTTGATTGCAGTGAATTTGCAATCAAGTTTTTCAGCGCAACCATGTTTGCTTGCCTGAGTCTTCCTCTGACTTGAGTTTACTCTTTCAGGCTATGACATGTCGACATTCATCAGACGGTACGGACGATACCTGAACGAGAAAGCCTTCGCCTACCGCCAGATGGCTTTCGACTTCACCCGAGTCAAGAAGGGGTACGTCGGACACATTGTTTTAAAAGATGAATACCTCCATGCGACACCCTCTAGGCAGCTTCCTCACGCGTAAATCCAGTTCTCTAAGTGTCTGCTGTACCCTGTCAGTGCTGAGGGTGTGATGAGGACCATGACCACTGAGAAGCTGTTGAAAGGCATGCCCGTCCTGCAGACTCAGATTGACACACTGCTTGAGTTTGACGTGAGTCCGGGGCCTTGACTTTGATTTGCTTATGTTCCCCCGTCAAACCTTTCCAAAGTGGACATTTTTCATTTAAAACTGACGGTGAGTTCACCCTCCCCATCCCAGGTTCATCCCAAGGAGCTGAACAATGGGATCATCAATGCCGCATTCCTGCTCCTCTTCAAGGATCTGGTCAAACTGTTTGCATCCTACAACGATGGAATCATCAATTTACTAGGTCGGTAGTCCTTCGAGAGGTAGTTCAGAAACCAAATTCAGGATCACATTGAGTCTGATTGTTTTTTTCTTCAGAGAAATACTTTAAGATGAAAAAGAGCGACTGCAAGGAGGCGTTGGAGATCTACAAGAGGTTCCTGACCAGGGTGACAAAGATCGGAGAGTTCATGAAGCTGGCCGAGGTAGAGGGCGTCATCAAGTTTTGCAGCATGACGTCACCACGTAACTGTGCGATGATGCTGATTCTGTTTCATTCAACAGACGGTCGGAGTTGAAAAAAATGACATTCCAGACATCAACTATGTGAGTTACCACCTGCTCTTAACCTTAGAATTTCTCCCTTGAATGCCACACACACACACACGCACGCACGCACGCACGCACGCACACACACACACACACACACGCACACACACACCCATGTCTCACCCAGCACCATCTCCCCACCCAGTGTCTCCACCCGGGGGTTGTGGTGGATCTAGCAGACTCAGATGACGAAGACTGTCCTTTTAAACCTCTTGAGGACCCGGTAACCATAGAGACAGGGCGGCCTGGCTGAGTGCCTGTTTGCAGGATGGGTTGTGGGCATGCTGATCTTAATTTGCTTTGACAAACAAACCTTGCGTGTTTGTGTGTGGTTTACTGCAAGGTTTGTCACGAGCCATCGTTGTGTATGAAATTTACTGCAAATGTTGACTTAACACACAGATATTTAAAACTGATTACTACGACGATGGCTGTTTGTCAGGCTCCCAGCAGCATCCTGGAGTCCCTGGAAACACACATGAATGGGCTGGAGGACGTAAAGGGCGGAAAGAAGGGGTAAGACATCCTTTGACTGCTTTTTCAGTTCTCAGTGTGACACAAAAAAATAAAATTGAGAATGTGCCACTTTGGTTATGGAGATGAGAAGAATAGCGTCATAAATAATAAAACAGGCCAAGATCTCGGAGGCTTCCTCTTTGTTCATGACTTTAAAACTGAAGGAGGCTTGTTGAAACAGGCACTCACAGGTGGTATATTTATTTCCACCATTTCTGTTAACCCGCCCTCTCTTTTATCCCCCCTTTTTCATTCATTTGGAATCACCAGTGAAGGGTGAGCATATACTGTATGTTTTGTTTGGAGCCGACTAACTTCTCCTAGAAAAGTATGTAGTCTGTATTTTCCATCATTTCCCTCCAGGTAACCCGACGCACTATTCACATGTGACTCGTGCAGGCGACACCATGTGAATAGGAACATTATCTAACCCAGCTGTGTTTCCAGAGGAAAACTCACAATAGTCTTTTCTTTGTCTCATCGGCATGTTTGGAGATGACTGAAGTCTGACACGTTTTTCCTGACTGCCGCTTTAGGAGAAATTAGAATGAATGAGCATAAGGAATTTTTTATTCTGTCCATGTAAAGAAAAACAAAAGAAAAACAGCAAAGGCAGGAGCAAAGGCAGGAGCTCTGTTGTTGAGAACCTGCAATTTATAGTTTTTGACCGTTTTGACCTTTTGTTTTGATAGAAGTGAGGAAGGATAAAATGCAGAGTTGGGACTCAAATTTCCATCACTGAGACAAACTTCCACCATTACATCGGCCCATTTGTAAGCCGATCAAGTTTTCTTTGGGATCAAGAACTGATGATTTTAGGCAAATAAAGATCATTTGAAGATCCTGAATTAAAAGGCAGTGTCTCAGTAGATGAGTGTCAGCAGTTACCTGGTCATACTGATGTTGAGTAGATCTCAGTTATGTCTAAACCGGCTGGACAAAGAAGAGATGCTATTTTTATGTTTCCTTTCCTGTGAGTTTCTTTAAATACATGTGTGAATTCTGCAAGACACGCATGTGTAGCTAGTGAACAGTAGGTCACCACTTATGTCGTCTCACCCAGACATGCAATGTGAATCACAATATGAAGGGTTTTACTCCAAAAGTCACAACTGATTCAAGCATTTTAAACAATTAGCTGTAAGGTGTGGTATGTTTTGGGATTGACTCTTCATATGATCACATATGATGAAATACGTTGTGCATCTTCATTTACTTTCTTGAGCTTCAAGAATGTTTCAAGTTTTCGAAAGAAAAGATTTCAAATATTTTTTTTCCAAAAGCAGATCTGACAATTCCAGTCAAAATAACCCGTAATTCCTCTTTTTCCTGCACTCTTTGAGGTCTCCAACGAAGGTAAGACACGTTTCAAATATAGCGCACTTTTACGAAGCTCTTCCAACGTGACGCACCACTGATGGAGGCCTCCTCCTCCTCCTTCTCCAATTCCTTCCAGGGGTCTCCAACAAACAACGTGTCACCTACATCAACTCCAGCCAAATCTTCAAATGCGGTTCCCACACTGCAGCCTCCTCCTGGGGAGAGCGCGGCCGCTGCTGCACCGGCTGCGCCCGAGCCAGCAGAAGAGTATGTAACCATTCCATCCTTGACTCCGAGTATATGTGCTACTAATGTGTTATCGGCCACAGATGGTCATTGCCAGTTAGTTTTCAAAAAAAAAAAAATTATTCACGCCCCTGATGAATTCCGATCGATCCAGTTGCGGTTTTGCGTGCAATATAATATTTGCATTCGGCGTGTATGTGCGTATAAACCGGGAAAAAAACCACAATACTTCTGGGATTTTGCGGCGACGCTTGGATCCTGCAAAGCGTGATGGGTTCAGCGTTGTGTCCTCTCGCTGTTTCTGC
This sequence comes from Dactylopterus volitans, assembly GCA_901007715.1. Classification (NCBI taxonomy): domain Eukaryota; kingdom Metazoa; phylum Chordata; class Actinopteri; order Syngnathiformes; family Dactylopteridae; genus Dactylopterus; species Dactylopterus volitans. The sequence goes on from CAAKHG010020481.1 coordinate 29,805, forward strand.
CTCCAGTTCTTTGTTGGACCTGGATCCACTCTCCTCCTCAGGTCCCTCAGCAACATCAGCCGCCCCAACGTCTTGGGGAGGTAAGGTTTCCAGGTTCATCCGTATTAACACGCAGCAGCATTATATCTTGCCACCAAATGTGAATGGCAAGAAAATATTTCTTTATTTTCATTGCCTACTATTTTCTTTAAGTGGACTTGTTTCATTTGCAGCAGTGGAACTTTAGAGAACTATCACAATGGTTTTTAATGACTCTTGGTCTTATGCTCATGGCTCGATCTCTATTTACTTCCCGCTTCCACAGACCTTCTTGGATCAGGTGAGTGTTCCTCTGTTCTTCACGTCACCTCCAGGCTTTAGTCTAGACTCATAGTCCCAATCACCCTCCAGCTCACCTCAGTTTCTATGATTTCTATCTAACCCTCCCTAGACTGAAATCAAGGTGACCTGGAGACAATGGCGGTGTTTGAGTCCAAATAGATCTTTCAGATAGACAATAATGTACCGATGTGTCATGGTTGCCTCCTTTTTTTGTCTCCTCAAGCTGTTCTCTTTAGTCTGAGTCGTCTCCTTGTTTCTCTCTGCCCTCTCTCTCCCCTCCCTCCTCATACTCCATTGTCTGTTTTTGGTTTGCTACGGGGGCCTTTTTGGTTGGTTGCTTTTTATTTGTTGGTCATGTCCGGACGGTGCTGGGTAATTTTCTGATTTTAATTTGGGTTTATTTATTTATTTATTTATCCTTGCTTTTGTCTGTTAATTCCGAATGATCTTAACTGGGCTTACGTTGACCTTGGTTTTTGGCTTTCTTTGCTGTAACGGTGACTCACCCGGTCATTTTGGTTGCTCTTTTGGGGTTTATGTTGGTGCTTTTGTTTTGGGGGATTTCAAACACGCCCTGGGTACTCGCAGAAATGGGCGATTCCTTGCTATCCGAACCCACCCTCACAGCGGAGGCCGCCCCCTCCCCTGCGGCAGCAACACCCACTCCCGCAGCAGCGGAACCCGGAGGCTCTCTAGCTCCTCCCACTAGCACACCAGCCGCCACCTCCCCTGGCGCCGCCAATATGGATCTGTTGGGAGGTCAGTGGGCTTCCAGAGAATTCTCTACAACAGAATTCACTCTGGGAAGCTCAGCCCTAAAAACCATTACGCAAAGTGATAGCACAGATGACTGCATGCTCAAACATGTACAGTATGTAGACTGGAGTGCTTTACCTAACGGCCTGCAAATGAGGGTGTCCGCGTGTTGGACATTCAGAGGCAGAACCAGAATGTCTCTATTGTCGTTGTACAATTAAAGTGAAATGTAACAAAATGTAATCTTAACTGGAAACACTGTGCTCAAGGGAGGTTAACGAGGGGTGACTGTATTTTATGGCCCGAGTAGCTCAAAATAACCCGATAATAAGGTAGCAATTAAACAGCTTTGTAATTTCCAATTTTCATACAAAGACTGGTGCAGTTTTTTCATACTCACAATTATGTTGATTTTAGCATCAACGCTTTCTGACCCACTTTCTACCCAATTTACTCCATTTTCCCTGTTTCGCCGTCCAGCAGTAACATGACTCCCTCTGCCCAGGAGGTTATGTTTTCATTGCCATTTGTAATGCAGAAATATCTGGCTGATTTTCGTGAATCTTGGGCTAAGGAAGAACCCACTGAGATAGGGCTCCTTCTTTTTGACATTTTGTTTCATTTCTCAGCAAAGGTTTTGTTGACCTTTATGAAAATAAAAAAAAACATAGTGTATTTCCTAGTGATCTTAATTCAAACACTGCAGAAGCAAGGTGAGAATCCTGCAAATGCCACCAGAGTCCTCCTCAAGTATGTCTGGTTTTGGAAACATAACCAGATATGATGATTTTAGTCACAGATTCAAAGATATTATAGCGCAGACTATTGGCGGAGTGGCCTTCTGGGTATACTCTGTATGTAGAAAACAGCTAGTCAGTTAAAAAAATTATAATTGATCCTTAAGTCCCACTGACCCAGAAGACAATGTATTATTCCCCAACCTCTTGTCCTCTTTCCCCTCTACAACTACTTTACGTTTCAGCATTATATTCGGCGCAGCAAACAAGCTAACACAATAATCACACTGTCATTTGCAGGCTGTAATCTAAAGCGTTACTACAGAACTTTGCCGATATATCAATTATACTGTCTATGTACAAAACGCAAGCAAGTTCGCATCATCAAAAGCAATCCAGCCCCGGCGATGCATTGACACACATCTCCATCATTCCGAGCCACTCGGAAGCAGGTTGTTGACGACACGCAGCATCTCCTACGCCCACACAAATCGATTACCCCCCCCACAAATGTGTCCACAGACACTCTGTGCATCGTGTGAGTATGCACAGCCAACCACGCGCTCACCTTCAGCCTGCACATACTGCTACACCCATCCTCCACATGCGTCTCGTTTGATAGGCAGACGTGCTTTTCTCCACCGCAGTGAAAAGCAATTCTATCAAACCCAGTCACGTGGTTACAGCCGCGCACGGGGGGGCTGTAACACGGGCGCTCACTGCGAGGCTTTAGGCTTACTCCGATCTCTGTGCCGTGAAATAGAACCTTGTTGTAGTGCCTCCTGTCTGTATTCCCATATGTCCTCTCACCCGTCTGTCATGAATTTCACACTCGGTGCCGCAGTTTCCTCCACAAGTGCTGATTATTTTTCTCTTCTCAGCTCAACTCCTCAAAGCTTTTGTTTTCTCCTGAAATTCTCTTATCGTTTTTTCTGACTTTTTTTTTTTTTCCTTTTGTCTTGATTATCTTTTTTTTTTTTTTTTTTTTAATTGCTTCATCTGTCTCTCTGGACTTCTCTGTCCTCCCACTGGGCTTTCTGGGAACTCTCAGACGCCTTTGCGACACCTGCTGCCGCCACTGAGGCCTCCGCAGCAGCAGCAGCTGAGGGTGGAGCCGCCGCCACGCCCGCCCCAGCCGCCAACGCCGGAGCTGGTGGGTGACTGCAAAATAGTGCGTGTGAACGCGTGTGTGTATGGGTTTGAGTTTAGAAAGTAGATGAATGGGTGCTGGATGCTGTGCTTCCTTGTGCTGGTATTTTTTTTTTTTCAGTGGTGTTTCAGAGCTGTGTGAACAAAGCGAAGAAGGAACAACTGGGAGAATCCCAATTTGACTGAGAAAACCGAAATCTTGCTGTTATAACAAAGGCAGCATATTAATACGTTTGCGGGCTATGTCATTGATCTTGTAGAAAGAATCGCAACTGGATGGCGGTTTTTGAAGCCTCGGTCCACCGACGGGATTCTTCCTCTCTTGCATGCTCGGGTGGACACCAGCGCCATTCAGCCGTCCCACCGTCTCCCCGCTACCATCAGTGGGAATAGCTAACCAATGCTACTAGAGAAAGCTAGCGTCTTCTTTGTTCTGGTTGCACAAAGGGTGACACAGTTCCTTTGTGCTGTATGTCGAACCTTCATTGTTACAGGGAAAAATCCAGCCCAGTGGAACAGAGACTTATAAGAACCTACCGTATATTAATGTGGTGTTTGGCGTTTTTCTGCCGCTGTTACGCTGCAATCAGTTTTTACTTCATAATTTGAGGATAACCTGCTAAGTTTTGAAGTGCTTATATTTCACATGACCATATTGCACTTCTACTCTATCACAACACTGAATGCAGTGTGCTTTTTAATAATCAATGAAAGACATAACAGGGCATTTGAACATCTGACTGTCTTCAACATTAAAATTCCATTCACATGTTAAGAAAGTAGTGTTGCTTCGACGTGACCAAGAATAACCCAGGTGTAAATAATGAGGTAAATTAAGTCATGTCTAACTAGGATGCTTTAGAGGAAACGAGGCTTCCTATTTAAAAGTCAAAATCCTGTATCTGCTATTGCAAAAGCCAATAACACACTGTAATATGTGACACATGTATTGCTGTAATAATTATTTCCCAATGAATATTTTAATGCTTGAAGGAGTCGCTCTAACTTTATGTTCTTCTTGATAGATTAGATTGATGCATATTTCTTGATGCATTATGAGGCTAACTGAGCAGCACATTAGCTTAACTTCTCAGAAAGAGCAGATAATTCCGTTTATGTGGGAATTGAATAAACTAGACATAACGTGGTTGGTAACTTTAGAACCGCTTGTGGCCATATTTTGTTACCTTTGAAGTTTAGAATGCCAGCTGTTTGTTTGCGGGGGGTTTTTCCGAAGCTAACTAGCTGCCAATTTTTACTAAAAATATGAGCAGTTTCAATCACTTCATCCAGTTTCAGCAGGAAGTGTCAGAGAAATGTGCTGGCAATAAAATGAGGGATTTTTCCTTGTAATTAAATATTGTGTTATTGTTACATGAGCTCAGTGCTTACTGCAGTGCTGGTTTAAGTGACGAGATAAATAAAACACTGATTTTTGTCATCTCTTTTACATGTATCGTTGATGTTGGGAGGCTTTGTGCAGGGACAGTAGGCGTACGGAGTCGTTAGTCAATATAGCGCTGGTGTCTGGACAGTGCTAATGTTGTTGCCATGGTGACTGGAGACAATACTCCTCCCACTCTTTTATTTTTTCATCGTCATTTGGCTTCGCAGCTAGACGTCTCTGTTAGAGAGGCCTGTGGCAGGTGATTGGTTTTAGAGGAGGAGCTGACTGTTGGGATTTGTTGTCAAGCTTTGCAGTTTAAAAGGGCTGAGTGTCCTTTTCAGTCGGTTTTCATATTTTTACAAGACTGATTTTTTTTTATTTTTATTTTTTTTGTCCTCGACCGACAACTGACAACTGGAGCGTGTGCTCTTTCTCTGCTTTCATTCCTTCCATTCATCTTTCAGCTTTAATGGCTACAGCAGTATTTTCATCATCACATGAAGCATATGTTAACATCATTTTCTAACACCCCTCCCCCTCCCCCTTCCTCTCCATGTGTCATGTTTCCCACCTTACCCCCGACCCCTCTCCAAAAGATCCCTTCGCCCCCTTGGATTCTAGCACCAGTGCCCCCTCATCGGGTCTAGACCTTTTCAGCATGATGACAGTGGAGAACAATAATCGAGGCAGCGCGCTGGATGCCTCTTTTAGCTCTGTGGCGCCCCAGCCCTCCCCCTCCCCTTCCCCATCATCGCTCTTCACCTCCTCATCCAGCACCATCATCACCACCGCGACCATCTCAGCTCCCGTAGCCCCCAGCGCCGTCAACCCAGCGACTGACCTTTTCAGCGGTAAACTTTAGAGATGTGTGTGGTCCGTTTTTGATCCTACATTCTCTTATTCGTATTGACTGGCATCCTCTTGGCTGGGACGCTGTCTGCCTCCCTCTCCTCTCCTTTTCCCTCTTTATTCCATTTCATCGGTTCCACCGGGCTAATGTGCACATATTGAAGAAACACATCACGTGGCTGCTGTGCGTGAGCATCATCACCGTGTCATAGTGAGCGTTTTGGTCTTCCTGTCTCTGGGTGCGCATGTGTTTGTAGATCTCTTTGATTCAATGCCAGACACGGGCCTCGCCGCGGCAGGCCCCGCCCCCAGCCCTGACTTGTTTACAACAGGTACCCCTCTGCATCCGTTCTGCCATCTCCGGTGTGTTCGTGCGCTCGCATCCTGTCTTGCCGTGTCTGTTTTCCCCAGCTTTGCCCTTGGCTTTGATTAAGGGAAGACTAAATGAAATGAGGTTGCTCTCTCGCGGCTCGGCCAAAAGCCACCGACCCGCTTGAAAACATTTACTAAATCACTCGTTCCGGTCTTCAGCATGTTCTGCGTGCACTGCATTTGCAAATAAGTAACATGCATCATAATGAATCGCTGTCAATAGCTGCGTGTGTGTGTGCACGCGGGCGGGCGTGCGTGCGTGTGTCGACGCGTGTGTGTGTTTTTGATCTAAACACCATCTCCACATTACCCTCCCTGGCAGACGCATTCAGCTCCCCTGCTCCCATCCTCTGCAATGCACCCCCACCCCAAACCAACACGGGAGCCTTCATGAACCTGTTTGGTGGTGGGTAACTCACATGACTCCCTGCTCTTGCTCTGTCTTGCCCAGCTCATGAGAGAAGTTGGGTTATATCTGGAAAGGACATAAAATTAATTTTATTATGATAATATAATCATATCAACGTTGTAATGGTCATAAGTTTTGGGTTTGAATTTAAATATCGTACTATTCACGCGATTTTGTCTTGCCGACGTAAACTCATCGATATCTCGTAATATTTGGAATTCTGTCTTTTCGGGTAGATCATAGAGGTTTTATGAGCCTGGTCTGGTTGAACTGTAGAGCTGTGAATTGACACCCAGAGTTTTTCCTCATCCAAAGTTGCTATGGCATCATTAGGTCTGATCAAGAGAGTTGTGTGACTTATAGGATCAGAGATGCTTTTACTGTCATGACAGTATGATGCCGTGTGTGCATGTGTGTCTGAATCCAATGTTTTCCTACTATTGTTATTGCTCCTTGTAAAATCTTCACCTTTTCTTCTCTAACTCTCAACACTTTGTTTGGCAGTAGCAGTGTGAAGCTGCAGGCTGACTATTACCCATTCTTTGCCCTCATGCTGCGCTGGGACCGCCTCGGCCTGCCACGATATGGCTTGCCCATCGGTCGACTCGTCAGAGTCCACAGGAGGAGACGCGCCAGCCGCCGCCGCCGCCGCTCCCGCTGCTGCCCCCGGTGGAGAGCTCATGTCAGGTAAAATGTGACGGGCCACCGTGCAGGCCGGAGGACGTTCCAGCACACAGATCTCCATCTCATGTCACCCTGCTCCACCACAGCTGTTTTAAAAGTGAATGCATGCTGGTTAGTTAAATTCCAATGAACAGATTGTTTGATTAACTTTGGTAATAAAACATATTAGCTTATACAGAATACAAAAGCTTTGTTTTTTTTGAGTGCTGCTTGTTGACTCAGCATTAAAAGAAAAACAAAATGTCATGAAAAAAGTATCATTGGCGCACCTCATTCGCTCAGAGCCACTGCGGTTATTTAGTCTCCAGGGGATTCCTCTCACCACGCCTGACTGTGCAACGTGTAACCATGGTGACTGTGACCGTAGCAACATGGGCTATCCTCACCTGTTTCCTGGTCATTTCCTGTGTCATCGGTCCCCTTGTTATGTAACTGACTGTCTGCAATACTACTGCTTCCAGGCTTAACTCTTCTTCTCCCCTCCTCTCTTTCATTCGCGCAATAACCTTGAATGGTGTCACGTTCACATGCTCCTTTAAACCCTCATTTTTTTCTCTCTCTCTCTCTGGCATCTTTGCTTCTTTGCTTTCCCCTCTCTCTCTCTCTCTCTCTCTCTCTCTCTCTTTCTGCCTTCCTTGCTCTCTCTCTCTCCATCTGGCTCTTGGGCTGGCTCATTGCTTGCTTCCTGCCATTTGATTCGGTGAGTTCTCCTCGCTCTTTAACACGCTAATTTCTCCCGGCTCACTGCTGCATTGCAGTGGTGCAAGCTCAGCTGCGCTGTCCCTTCCACCACACCACCAGACGCCTGACAGTTACAAAGAGTGTGAAGTGGCGGTGTTATTTCGTGCCCCCTTGACAAACGGCTCGGCTTCCCTGCTGCAGTGCTTCCTCATAAATTGCGCGGCACTCACAATTTAAGTTAACACCTTGAAGTAATTCACATGTGTCAATAAGCACAGGTTGTGATGTTATGAATTATGTATGTAAATACTGTTGCATACTGTAAATACTGTATTTTTGGGGTATCTCTGATTTCCTTTGCCCAGATACCAAGTTATTATTACCAATAATATTATTGGTAGTAGTAAGCTGTTGACCTGACAGATGTCTCCTGTTGACAAGATATACAGAACTAAAATGACGAAACATTTTCCATTTAAATGCTCTGATTTATTACGATATTTGCCATAAATGTCAGTTATCATGTTATTTTATGATATTAATCCACTCTATAGCCTGTCGTTTACTTTCCTCCTTTTGTTGTCATGGAGACATCTGTTGGTTGTCATGGTGATCCCGTGTAGCATGAAGGTGCTGAGTTCTGGCAGAGTGCAAGGATAGCTAATGTCTTCGTCTCCCCCTTCTCCCATCCTCTACACCTGTGTTCCCTCCCTCCTCTAGTATTTGATGGACTAGGCGATGTAATGAAGCCCACCCTGACCCCTCAGGCAGGTGATGTTGACACCTCCATGGCTAACATGGCAAGTAGTAAGTAGTCCTCCAGACTAGCTACAGCAATATCGTACAGATTCCAGTAAAAGGTTCAACATATTGAGATGTGCAGAAGACCGAGGCCACGTGGGTACGAGGCAATTAGCTTAGCTTAGCATGATGGCTAGAAGCAGAACAGCCGCCCTGGCTCTCCCTACAAAGTGAAAAAACTATTCCCACCAGCGTCAGTAAAACTCACTAATTAACAGGTTGCATTTCATTTCAAAATTACGCAACGGAAATGCAGGCATTCGTGTTTTTTATAGGAGGAGTTCCATCATAGTGATGTAAAAAGTCTTTCCAGGGCTACTTGACAATTTATGGCCATATATGCGCATGCAGCCTAACGTCAGACGCTGTGCTTGGCAGAAATAAAAAGTTAAATCCAGCAAGTTGTTTAGCTCAAGTTTTTGAGCATTGCAGGCAGCCAGACTAACTGTTTGCTCCACTTCCACCCTTTATGCTGGCTATGCTAATTGTCTTCTGGCCTCTATCCTATATCTGCTGTTGAGTACTATTGGTGTTTATATCCCATCCTCTAAAAGAATGCCAATTTGAAATAAATTAAAAAGAAATCAACATTTCTCAAAATGCTGAACGACTGCTCCGGCCTATTCGCATTGTCCTGTGCTTAACTTCATGTTGTTCATGAATGTTCATGGTGGTAATGGGTGTTAGATTACAGTAATTTTGCAAAATCTCTCTCTTTGCCTCCTTCCTTTTTCCCCTCTGCACCTCAAGATCTGACAATGGGAACCACAGCGGCCCCTCAGGTAGCTCCCCCCAGTTGGGGTGCTCCCATGGTAAATGTTGTCTGTGTCTTATAGCATGGAGTGGAGCCGCATGGCAACTACAAGCAGGGCTTAGCAGCAATCACAACCATTGCCTTCATCCGACTCTCCAGGTTCCAATCATAAAGCTAGGAAGCAGGAAGGGGAAAACAATTAGCTCATGAATTACTGCCATATTTCACGTGGATATGAAATCTATCAATCCAGTTTTTTAGCTGGACCGCTTTTGTACCAGCAGGGAAATATTCTTTGAATATTTTCCCTCTGAGCAAACACATGTAACTAAAATTGATTAGTTTCAAGTGTGTTTTTTTTGTTTGTTTTTTACACAGCACTCTCCTTGCATCTTGTGTTTTGTTTACAACGTTTTGAATCTCGCTCCTTAGAAATCCCCCATATTACAATGAATCTAATAAAAGCTAAAGAAAAACCAAACGGCTTCTAAAAGGCAAGAAGAAATTAAAACATTATTTTTCTTATGAATATGCAGAATGGTCCAAAATCATGTTTATGCATCTTAAATATCTGCTGGAGAGCGATGAAGTGGCGCCAATTGGTGCCGAGTTAAGAAGCTGTTGCTTGGAGACGAGTTCTTCCTCTCTAAAGTTCAGACTTACTTCCTGGCAAACCACCCACTTCTCCCCCCCTCATCGCCACCGATACCCCTCTCCTTTGATAATACATGTTTCAGTTGCGATTTTTGACATTTCATGTGAAGGCTGCCTGCAACCCATCGTGCGCTCTCAGTCCTTTTGCACCAGTGTGTCATTGATTTAAAGGTTAAGATTTGTTGTGCTGTGCTGTGTGTGTTTGTTTGTTTGTTTGTTTGTTTGTGTGCTGTGTTCCAAGCTTTTCCTGTGTCTGTCAATCCTCACCATCACTCCTGGAATTTTATTGAAAACATCATTGTGTGGGTTTTCTTTGATGCGTGTTTGCACTGTCTCGCATTGTCTGTCTTAAATGTAGTGATCCTCCTCTCCCTCCCCTCCACACCTTTAGACCGTACCCATGGGTGTCCCTCCCTTTATGGGGACTAACCCCAGCTTCAGCATGGTAAGACCACCAGTCCAGTCCAGTAATGTCCCCTGAACCAGTCTAGACATTACTGGACGAGTGATGGACAATGACCCCCTTTTAGGAGTCCCATGAACACACACCCGTCAGCCGGCTGAGATTGTGTCTTATTGTCTCCTGTCTGTTTCTCTATAAGCCTGGGGCGCCAGGTGCTCCCATGATGCCGATGGTGAGGCCAGGCTTCCCTGCCACGGGAGCGACACCGGGATCCCCGGTAAAACACACTCATTCTTAAATAGATGGCACTCAAATGAACACACTTGTGGCGCGCTCGGTTTACAGAGTGATGTGTCCGTAGATGTCTCCTGGAGTGGCCCAGAGCCCCAGAAAGCCTCCACCACCCAGGAACGCCCTGGATGACCTCAACATCAAGGACTTCATGTAGACTGACTGAAGTGTAAACCCCCCAGGTAAGCCTGAAGCCACTTTGATAAGCAGTATCTTTTTATTTTAGGGGAATGGGCTTGTATTTGCGACGCGAGCCCGCCAGCATTACCTGAATCGATCGCTGCGTGCAGGACCATGACAGGCTCATGTGCGCTGGCGTGAGCATTTAATGATCCGAAACAGAAAGGTGCCAGCAAGAGCTAAGAATTAAGATGTGTCGTTTTCACTCATCATGGATCAAAAGGCTATTTGATGCAAATTACTGTTAATCAAACTTTTCAAAACTTAAACTCAGGCCAAAAAACAACAACTATGTGAAGAGTTCAGAAGTAAACAGTGTTTCCTGTTAATTTGGACAACAGTTTTTCATTAAATTTAATTGATCAGCTCCAAAACCTGATCAATTAAAAAAACCTTTTGGGTCCCCCTGTGGACCACAATCCATGTAATCCAGTTTATGGACAGGCAAACAAAACCTGTATAACCGCCATGATGATGCAGAAATTGGTTTCATAATATGTATCTAATTACTTAAGAGCATTTTGAAAATATGGATTTTGCTGGACAGAAAAACATTGGAACAAAATACTTGTATGTGTGTATCTGAAGCATACCCGAAGTAGTTTTATTCATAAATAAGATAATAAATATAAAATATAAATATATTTCATATGAAAGAACTGGTTGCATACAAACTGGCTGTTTACGCTATCAGTCACTGGTTGCTAAGACTGAAGGGCCAAGAATTTTCACATTTCCAACAAATTACTTGAAATAATATTCATAATTTGTATTTTATTTCCACATATTACATTAGCAGGTTATTTGGATTAAGATGGAATAGTTGTCATCCGGAGGTGGAGGTTTTGGGGTTGTCATCCTTAGACAGCGGGTTATAATGAACATACCGTGTAACCACGTCGGAATGTAGCTCGTCGTTGTTTGCTGCTTTTGCTTGTTCTCTTGGGAGCAAAAAAAAAAAAAGACAACCAGCCACATATCTTTCAAAAACCGAAGTCAGGGCTCCATCCAGAACGATAACGAAGCTTCTTGTCTGTCCGCCTTCCTCATGAAATCTGGTTTTCTCTCTGCAGGTTTGTCATTGTGTCCGGAGCTCCGTGGATGTGGATGTCTGCACTTACCCCACTGCCTTCCCTCAGTCAGGCCCCTGCGGGCCCCCTCAGCCATTCAGCCATGAGCTCAACCACCTCCGCCCTCTGACCTCCTACCAGCCATGAACCCCTGAAACAACCTGCCCCCCCTTATCTACTGTTGTAGCACAACTGTGAATGTGAACCCCCCCATAGATACCGAAAAAAAAACAAAACTCTGTTTAAGTGTGCGTGCGTGTGCGTGCGTGTGCGTGCGTGTGCGTGTAAATCAGTGTTCAACTTTACTTAATATACTATATAAAAATGAACAAAAAATAATAAATGTGTATTTAGGTTCATTCTGGATTTCCACGTATCAGCTGATTTGGAATGGTGGATATATGTTGGTTTCTTTGCGCATCTCGCAGACGAGGACTGTATTGTTAAATGTGGACTGTGTTCGGTGTGTGTAACTTCACTGGCCAACCCCCCCACCCCACCCCCCAAACCCCCACTCCTGCCCCCTCTATCCCCCCCCGCTGTCCACACTATTACTGAGCTATGTTTATGTCATTAAAGAACTGGTTGTACCTACAACTCAATATCTGCTCGGCCCTCCATCCTCCTGCCCGTCTTTCTTTGGGAGAACAATTCGAGAAATCCCCGAAAACCACCTGCGCTGCAGCTCTGACGTTTATCGCGGAACACGTCCAGCCGTGTTCGCTCTCATTTTTACTTTTTGTCGTTTTTTTAGGGATTGTATGAAACATGCAAAACACCTGTGAACTGTGTTTAAATATGCATTTTAGACTATTTTGATGATAGATTACACATATTTTCGTTATTCCTTATTTTGAGAGGAAAAAATGTATCATATATTTTTAGTTACGTCAAATTATATGGTTTGAAGGACAAAAAAAAAAAGAAAAGAAATCACATTCCCCACCTTCTTTGTATATAACCTCTCTGTCTGTTGTCAGAGGCAGTATTGAGGGGACACTTTGTGGTCGCCGTTGCGCCCTCTGCTGGTGTCCAGTGCGCTGCATGAGCACAGGTCAACATGGGAGGCTTTGTCATACTTTCAAAGAGCTCCTCTCTTTGTCTTGGTCTCCACATAATACGAATTGAGACTCATAAGGGTGGAAATCAAAGCGACATGGAGGCAGTACGCGATTGGAATGCGGCCTCTGTCCTCTGGAGGTCATTTGAGAGGCGGCGACTGCTGCCGGGCGCCCTCAAGTATATACGCTGGTTGTTCCTCTGTGTTGTTTTTTCCAAAGTGGCTGTATCTTGATCCATTGTGGCATTTCAAAGTGTTGGGAGAAAAATAAAAGGTGCATATGACGTAAATACAAAAAGAATGTGGATAAATAATGTCTGCTAAGTATTCATATGAAGGCTGTGTAGTTTTTTTTTGTTTTTTTTTTGTTTTTTTGGGTTACACTGGATGGCATTGTCCTCCCTCCCTCAACCTCCCAGCCCTTTCCCCCCACCTGCATGTGAGTCCAACTGAGATGCAATAAAAAATACAAATACACTGATCCAAAAGGCTCATCACTGATCTGTTCCAGTGTTGTCAGACTGTCATCGGCATGTGTTATCAGTCTTTCTAGACAATGTGTTTTGTGGCACGGGGGAACCCGCGGTGGTTGTCCGATTTTAACACCATGGAAACATACAGGCTGTTTGGATCAAGCGTTCTTTTAATATGAAGTGAGGTGATGACCCACAAGCTACCGGCAGTTACAATAAGACAAGGTGTTTACAATGGGCACCACGTGAGGTAAATAGTTCTGTTTTCTCTGTAGATAATGAAAGTGTTCTATAAGTGAGAGATAGTCACAACAAAGACAACAAAAAAAAAGCTGCAGATTCAGCACCTTGGACATGAAAAGTCCTGAATGAGGGTGATTGAAGATGTAAACTGCTCTCAGGTCAGCATTCCTTAGCTGGTATGTATGAAACAGGTCAGGCTGAGAAAACTTTTTTTTTTTTTTTTTAAGATGTCATTTTACTTTTATTGTTGCAATTCTGAATAAATGCGTATATAAATGCTTGACTCTGGGAGCTGTAGCAGACACAGACTAACTCACTACGTTGGTGGTATGTTGATACATGAATGAAAGATATATCTGTCCAAAAATGAGAATGCGTGTGAAATGCAAGGAAAGGTTATGCACTCAGAGTGAATGTGGTCAGATATTCACAATAATCAAAATCATCCCCGTATTTCCTCATTTACATCAACAACAAAAGGTAAATTATGTTAATTGGCTGTGAAATAAGATAATCCTGGTGACACTGAAAGACCATGAATGACAGAGTATACCGACGCAACTTGTTCTAAATACATAAAAACGCCAGTAGACTTATTAATTAAACATCTGATTTCTGAATTGACTCGTCTGGGTTTTTTTTTTTTTTTTTTATATTAGAAAACACAATACAACTGCAAATTTATAGTGAAAGTACACAAAGTAAAAGTGCAATTTGCCTGTAAATTAGAAGTCCAAAATGCTTTACGAGGTTATGACTTGACACTGTCATGCTGGCTTGTCATATTTACATTTTTAAACCATTCCTATTCTTTTATTTTTTTTTAATTTTGGGTTATTGGTGGTTTCACCCGCGTTCTCTTTGTGATGCACCAGTTTGAGGCAAATAACAGTGGTGTAATGGAAGGTAGTGCTACTGCATCTTAAACATACATAGAGGGATCTTTTTTTTTTTTTTTTTTTAATGGACCCATAAGTAATCAGACAGCATGGATACTTACCAATTATACTTAAGTAAAGTCATTTCTTCTCAGTTACGACTATATCCTTAAGCCAATTTAAGATTTGATACATTGATCTTGTTATGTAACCGAGGCAAGGATGTCTGCTGTGAGTTCTCATTGTATTAAAGAGTATACCAGACTGAATGACTGTCAAGGAGGTCTGAAGAATGACAATAACGTTATGATGACATACAGTATGATGCAGCACCTTTAGAGAAGCTCCATTGGCTGTGTCAGTGCTTTCAGGGAGGCATGTTGCCCGCAGCCTGAATCACAGCAGCCTTCAGCTTCTCCACACCATCATACCCTTCTCAAGAGTTCCGGGACACGCGGGTCAGGTCATCGCCGGTCTTCGAACCACCTCCGAGACGTTTCACGCGACGCGACTGCTGCCTCCCCTGCGGCTTCGCGGCTCAGACCTCCCTACAGTGGCCGGGATCTCCGTGGATCCAGTGGCAGATCTGCGCGTATTTGGGCGCAGTGATCCTCACGGCCACGTTAAAGTCTCTCTGCTCACCCCCCTCCACCTCCACCCACCGGTGGCCCGAGAACACCCCGATCACCCTGCGCTGCCACCTCCCTTTCTCGCCGCCGTGTGCCGCATCCACGTCTCGCCTCAGGCGGATGTAAACGCCGGCGCCCGTGGCGCCCCGCTGCGCGTCGCAGTGCTGGTACAGCAAGTCACCGGACTCCTTTGCCACCGAGCAGAAGCGGTACACCACCCTCTCGCCGCCGAGCCCGTCCGGCAGGCTCTTGTCAGCATCGTAGCCTGAGAAGTGGATCCGGGTCAGCGGCGTGCTGGAGGGCGCCACCCCGAGCTCCATGTGCTTCTGCTGGATGGGCCGTTTCAGCTCCAGCAGGGCGTAATCATAGTCGGGGGACGCGGAGTCGGTGGAGCCGGAGCCGGAGCTGATCCATCCTTGAGGGATGCGGGTCTGTTTGACCCGCGTCCATCGTAGGACGGTCTGCTTCTCGGCATCGGCACTGCGACGCGTGCGCGCCGCGCCGCCTCTCCCTCGCCTCCCTCCTCCTCTTCTTCTTCCTCTTCTTCCTCCAGGCTCGCCTGTTTCTCCACCTGTGCCTCCCCTGCGCCTTCCCCTCTCTGCTGCCCCCTCTACGCCGCTCAGCTCCACCTCGTTCTCCATCATCTCCCTTTTCCCCTGACCTGTCCCCCCCTCTCTTTTTCTCCCGCCCCTCAGCCGCCGCCCTCCTCTCCTCTTTCCTCCTCCACCTCCTCCTTTCCCTCCTCTTCTGGCCTTGAGCTGCAGCACCCCCACCCTCAGCCTCCTGGTGCTCTCCAGGTAGTACCTGCCGTCGTGGATGCAGTGGGCCGCAGTCAGCACGTGTTTCGGGGACACCAGGACGCCGGAGCAGCCCGTGGAGAGGCGGACGGCGGCGGAGAACGGGTAGCTGGTGATGAACTGTGGGCCGGATATCACAAAGCGTCCATCCGACCCGTAAACCTGACGTCTGCTGCGGGTGCGTGGTGGGGGGCGCGCGGCGGTCTCGTTGAAGCCCCGCAGCAGCGTGACGTCTGTGTGCGTGCAGGTGCCATTCTCGTACACTGTCTCGTATCCCAGAATCCTCTCTTGCTCGCTCTCACCCGCGCGGGGTGGCCCTCTTTGGCGCTGCGCCCCGCCGGCCGCCGCCGTTCCGCCTCTCTCCTCGTCTCCCTCCTGCCCTCGGAATAGAGGCTTGTTCAGAAGCTCCGTGTGAGCATCCAGCAGCAGCGGGAGGCTCTGCGGGCTCCAGCGGTCCACCTCGCCGCCGGAAACCGCCAGAGCAGCCGCACAGAGCAGCAGGCACCGCAGCCTGAGGCCCATCCCACTGAAATAATGATAATAGTAATTTTAATTGCACACAAGTAAGCTATAGCTCCAGGTCTCCACATCATCCCACCTGTTTCAGCTGTTATGGAAAGCATTTGGCCAGCAGAGGGCGCACATGCACAGAACATAAACAGTTGGTGAGCTGCAAAGTGTGTGATGTCTGATATTTTATTTCTAAGGGAATTAATGACTCTTAAAATGATTTCTTAAAATGCAAACCACCCCATTTGTATTGAATATTCTAAACATAATTCGCATTGATACAAATTCATAGACATGAATCAGATATTCTGTCAAATAAAGAATCCTGTAAAGTGCAACTCTAGATATGTCAGATATAGTTAGATTTTTTTGTTTTTTAAATGCCTGCCGTGTTTTTGAAAGCAAAATCAGTCAGTGCATAAAAATACGCTTATTGTACCACTATTTAGCTAATAAGCAGAAGAGGAAAAATCCAAATCTTTCACACCTGAAAGTAATCCAAAATATACTCACAACAACTCCCAGGAAATGTTCTTCTTGTCAATAAAAAATCCACTTCTTCCAAAAGACTTCCAGCAGCCTTGGTTTCATCATTTTTTGGGCTCAAGGGTGAAAAACTGAGGAGCGATGAGGAGAACCTGTGTGCAAGATCCTCCCAAAGACCTACAGCCCATTCTGATGCAGGAAACAGTGACAAGCAAGCAGGCGGAGCAGTGTGCCGGTGGAGGTGCAGGATGGTGCTGCAGGCACGAAAGAAGGTTCTTATGGAGGTTTTGGTCTTGAGCTCAGACCCAGAGACTGAAACCTGGGAAACGATTTAAACAACAAAAAAAAAAGAAAAAAAAAAGGAGCTGGCTGGCCTGAAGGAGAATTTCCAGATGAGGCACACTTGGCAAGTCCAGAGAGAAAACAACACAGAGAGACTTGTGTTAGATACGAGGCAATAATGCGCTCGGAAAAATACTTAAGAGGCACGAGAACTATGAGAGCAAAGCATGTGCAGCCATATCGAACTAGATGGGAATATCTGGCAAAGTAAGAGTGAACCAGGTTTTTATGGAGGAGACGTATGACTGAGTTGAGATTCCGGTGTTTCAGGTGTGCCTTGCTAGTGGCACGCGCACGCGCGTACATGCAATTATTAATGATTCAGCTGCTAAAAAATCTCGTCCAATAAATGCTTTTACAATCGCAAATTTAAGGAATGTGAAGTTTCAAACAATGGAAGTAAAAACAGCAATGGACATTTTAAATGACAGCCATAGCATCTCTTTCTCTCTCTCTCTCTCTCTCTCACACACACACACACACACACACACACACACACACACACACACACACACACACACACACACACACACACACACACACACACACACACACACACACGAAACTTCTGTCTCACTGAGCACATTTATTGACGTCCCCTTGCTCCGGACACTGCAACCATCTCAACAAAGTGCTTTTAAGCCTGAGCCCAGTTCCAACCTGCGCGCGCGCGCGCACACACACACACACACACACACACACACACACACACACACACCGGTGAGTTTGCGTATTCGCGCCCGTCCTCACATGTGCTTCTCCCCTCCTTCATAAATCCGCCTCTACACGTATATTCATCAATTTTGCGCCACTTTGAGCAATCGGTG
>CAAKHG010020485.1:0-12637 GCA_901007715.1 Dactylopterus volitans
TTTTTTTTTAAAGGGGGCAAAAAAAAAAAAAAAAAAAAAAAAAAAAAAAGAACAGTCAGGGAACTGTGAGGCGATTGAGGTTTGGAGGTTGACCTGAGAAAAATGGAACCGCAAAGTGCGGTTCTACATTTTCGAGGTTTTAACAGCTTCTGACGAAACACACTGCAGCACCGTGTTTTGGAATAATAATTCGCGGATTTTTTTCGGCTCCAGACTGGCTGCGATGTCCGATGTCATGTGGGAAGCAACCCATGAACATGTTTTTTTTTTTTTTTTTTTTTGGGAGCAGAGGGACTTTTAAAGCTTCAACAAGCAAAATACGCTTCATCCGACTACACCACAATTATATCAGATGAAGCCGCTCCACCTAAATTCCGTTTTTTTTGTCGACGCCGTCCGTTTACTGCTGATGGATGCTGGTGTTGTGCTGTGGTGCCTCGCACTGAAAGGCGGCCAAAATAATAGAGGCAACTTTTAGTAAACAACCTGAGTCTTTATGGTGTAGTCAGATGAATACGACTGTATCTTTCTGGAGGGTGAATATGGAGCAGTGCTGCCGTGCTGGATCACATTAGAACGTTCAAGTGTGGCCGATAAAGTGGCAGGTGAGTAGAATAATAACATAACATGATGCGTAACGAGCGCCTCCCGGTTGGATCGGTGCATTTTGCGACTAATATCGATGTGGTGCTGTTGTTTATTCTTAAAATCAAGCACTTAATATGCAGAAAGTGTAGCAGAAGTGAACTCAGTGAATAAGCAGTTTCCTGGTTGCATCGCGGCGTCCCGTTTACCGCTCTTTTACCTGATCCCCCTCCCGGAAGTACTTCACGTCCAGGCCGCACTCCATGATGACCCCGGACACGTCCCTCCCCAGGGTGAGGGGGAACTCGCTGCCGGACTGATTGATATTCAGGGGGTCCCTCTTCATGGAGAGCGTGGCGGAGCCGTAGCCTCCTAAAATGCAAAGTTGCCAAAGTCAGAAAAACATGATAGCTTTTTTTTTTCCGGGAGCTGTTTGGACGGATATTTACATGGATATATCATCTAAAACGTGGAATCCACGCCGCAAAATTCCAATCGGCTCACCCCTGAGCTCAATTTGACCTTTGTGCCAAACCCTCCGAGCATTCAACAAATATTCATGGCTGACCTTTGACCTTTTTAGACGCAAAAACCGTCACCAGTTGCGCCATTTAATCTTTTTAGACGTTTATGTGGCGGTTTGTCATAATCAGCATTTAAAAACAGAGTCATGGGCAAACAATGTGTGTTGTTCCTGTGGCCTTGACCTTTGGCCCACTAAAGGTTAATCAGTTTATTCCCATTATCCAAATTATGAAGCCTTCACCTTCATGTTCTCCTGAGTTGTGGCCAGCACAAATCAGGACCAACGCACAACCCAGAGAAAGAGAAAGCCCTTAAAAACAAAAAAAAATCCTAAAATAAGATGTTTGACATTTTCTCTATTTCCGCGCCACTGATTAACAAAGTATTTGCTGATAGGAATTCCTAACAGCCGCCTTAGCAACCCATCACCAGCCTGCCAGCTGGATAACAGCAGATAAACTAGTCACAAAAGTTTAAAGACTAATCCAGACGGGGAAATCGCTGTTGCCCCTCACCCACAACCCACCGCTCACCCACCAGCGAGCAGAGGACCAGAGGTGGTGGTGGTGGGGGGGGCGGTGATTCATCGTGAGAAACATCTATCAAAAACACGATCTGCCTATAGGTATCCTGAACATTATGACCACCGCATGTTAACCACAGCGTATAAACGCAGCATGCCTGCACTTAACTCTCCCTTCAGGAGGAGTTTTGTGTTGAATCTTTATTGTCTCTCTCTCAGAGAGAGTTGCTGACATGTTTGAGTGATTGTTATTGGGGCTGTGATTTGTGATGCTGCTGAACTGTACTGGGTTACACTGAGAGGCGTCCCTAATATTTTGGTCTTCCCACTCATATGCGTTAGGGTAACAAAATTTTAGGGACGCCTCTTCCTGGAGTCCGTGAAGGTGTTCCAGGAAACCTTGAGGGTGCTCCAGGGGTCCTTGAAGGTCTTTAGGGGTCTTGAGAGATGTCCCTAAAAATGTGTCACCCTAATGCGTATAAGTGGGATGACCAAAATATTAGGGACACTGCTTCTATTTATTTTACTATTGGTTCTATTTATTTTACTTTTACTGTATTTAACTGTGTATTAATGGTGTCGTTTGTTGTATTTTTTCTGTGCTACTGGTGTGTGTGTGTGTGTATGTTGCTATTGTTACTTGTCATCCCTGATGTGTTTAATGAGAGCAGATGCAACCCAGTCAAATTCCTTGGCCAATAAAACTGATTCTGATTCTGTATCAAGACCTCTGAAGACCCTCAAGGACCCCTGGAGCACCCTCAAGGTTTCCATAATTTGTTGGTTATCCCTCTCGTATGCATTCGGGTGACAAAATATTACAGACACCTCTTCAAGGGGTCCTTGCAGGTCTTCCAGGGGTCCTTGAGGATCTTTTGAGGTAAAAGGTTAATGTGCTTGCATTCATACGGCGCTTCTCTACCTTGACGGTACTCAAGGTGCTTCACACTACAATGTTCTCATTCACCCATTCACACACACATTAACACACTGATGGCCACGCCCACTTGGTCACAGTCTGCTGGAGCTGAGGATCAAACCAGTAACCTTCTGATTCCAAGACAGCCAGTCTAACAACTGGCCCATGCCGCCCCAGGTGCTCCGAATATTTCTGCTCATATTCATTAGGGTGGCAAAATATTAGGGACATCCATCTCCTCCAGGAGTCCTTTAGGGTGTTCCAAGGGTCCTTGAGGATCGTCATGGGTCTTGAGAGGTGGCACAAATATTTCTACTGAAGGGATAGCGTTTTATTCCATGATAAACATGCAGCGGTTTTGACTCGTGGAAACCCTGACAAGTCCCACCAAGCACTCACCTCGCATGCTGACGTCGAGCGGGTTGAGCGCCGCCGCCTGCACCCTCACGATGACCTCGTTGGGGTAGCTGATGACGGGGAAGGCGGCGTTTTTGGTGAACCTGAGGACGTCGTTGCCTCCGTACCGGTCGATGACCCAGGCGGGCATGACGGTCCTGCAGCGGCTGGAGGTGCTGAGCAGTCTGGCCGGGCTGGCCGAGGCGTGGGCGCTCGGTGGGCTGGCGAGGCGCAGGAGCCTCCTGCAGCGAACTAACCGCCTCGCAGGATTCATCTCGCGGCTCCTCGGCGCTCAATAGCTGCCAAACAAAAACAAACAAACAACAACAAAAAACAGCTGAATTGAAAATGATTAAACAGTAAACAGCACGGCGGTTTACTCGGTACTGAATGCATTCTTACATTAGTCCGTTTCTTCGTTTCTTTCCCGACTGCCACATCTAACTAATCATTCAAATATCATAAGACAGCACTAAGGAGCTGCATCGTTTCGGGGGCGCCGTGCTACCCCCCGTGAACATGCCACTTCCGGGACCGGCGTCTGAGAAGGACGCTCCGAGGTATCTCCGCCAATCAGAGCGTTCGTTGGTCAAAGGCTGTCCAATCAAGGAGAGCGCTGTAAGACTGTGTGTGAACCATAACAAACATGGCAGCCCACGGGCGCCGCACACTTTTCGAAGGTTATTGTTGATTGGAAAGGTTGTTTTTATCGTGAACATGCTCAGCCTGACATTACGAGAGGTTGGTACGACTATTCACTTCACCTCAAGCCGAGCACTTCTTCTTCTTCTTTGTTTGCTGCGTTTCTGTGTGTTGTGTTGTGCATGTATCATTAGCGTTAGTTAAACAACAGAATTTCTGATATTTCCAGCAAACCACCAATGTTAATATTCCAAATAATTTGTCAGACTGCAGTGTAAAGAGTTGTTACATAATCTGTGGTTCTCTGTTTGACATAATCAGGGAAATTTTACGATTTTCACTGGATATACGCGAAGGTTAGCAAAGCAAATATGGGCGATGCTTATCGACATTTCTGTACTGAAGCTTTTGAAATATTCCTCGTTTAAAAGGAACAAAAACACTTCATTATTCACCGATAAAGCACAACATTGTAACCACTGCATGCTCGCCGTAGTATATAATGAAACGGCCCTGTAATAAATTCTCCCTTCATGAGGAGATTTATGTTGACTTTTGATTGAATCTGTTGGAGAGAGGTGTGGATTATACTGAAATTACACTGGGTTACACTGGGAGGTGTCTCTCATAGTTTGGTCATCCCACTCATATGCATACAGTGACAAAATATGAGGGACACCTCTAAGTGTAACCCAGTACAGTCCAACAGCGTCACAAATTACAGTCCCAATAACAATCATTCAAATATGTCAACACCTCTCTCACACAGGTTCAATACAAATTCAACATAAAACTCCTCTTGAAGGGAGAATTTTTTTTGCAGAGCTGTTGGATTATACTCTATGGTGAACATGCAGTGGTCATAATGTTATGCTTCATTGATGTAAGCAGTGAGGGTATCGATGGTAAAACCACTTAAGATTCATAAATGAATTTGCATTTAAATGCAAAAGTTTGGGCATAGTTTTAAAAAAATCATTTTTTTTCTTTTTGTTTTGAAAAGATGGGAGTCTGAGAGAAAAATCAAAATATGTAAGAAGCCAAAGCCTTAACAAGCCAATTAACACCTGAGACTTTTGTAAAACACATGGAATAGCTCAAATCTCTTCAGGTTCCCAATCGTTTGCACACGCCACCGTGATGTTATATATATTTAGAAAGTTTTAAAGAAATCAAACTTAACTTTGGATTAATGTTTGCTGAATAACTGTCTGTTTGTTTTTCTTCATTTCGGAGCAACGCATGCACTCAAAAATGGGTTTTACTTAATGTCATTGGTTTGGATGTTTGAGCTTGTGCACAACAACGTTTTCACAATTTTGGGCTAATCTGCCGACGTGCAGGAAAGTTTCTTTGTGTCCATTTTAAATTGGAGTTGACTCGTTCGGAGCCTAGCGTGCATCAAACAGTTTAAATTTTGAAACTGGGAAATTTGTAGATGCTATTTAAAATTCAGCATATGTTTAATGTCTGATTGGGTTTTTGAATAAATCATTAATTGTACAGACATACAAGCGAACGAGAGGTAATGAAAGTAATCATATCAAAATCATAATCACTGTCCGCTGCAATGATGCAGAGCAGAAGTCCAGGATGAGCTGTCTGTTTTCCAGGTGTCGGTGGCGCTCAGGGAGGGACGGATCTCCCCGACAGAGCTTTGCAGGAAGTGCCTGAGCCGCATCAAGAAAACGCGCCATCTGAACGCTTACATCACCGTGACAGAGGAGCTGGCACTGAAGCAGGCGCAGGAGGCCGAGACCAGGCTGCTTCAAGGTGACAACATGGATATGAAGCGTGCAGCTAATCAGGCGTGTGTGTGTGATGTGTGCGTGGAGTCGCTGCATCACTGTTTGATCTCGTCCTCCTTTAGGTGACTCCAGAGGACCCCTGGATGGAATTCCCTTTGCGGTGAAGGACAACTTCTGCACAGAAAACATCAAGACAACATGTGCCTCCAGAATGCTGAAAGGTTTAAACCTCTAAACTTGCTGTGGCTCATTTTTTTTCCTCCCAGTGTTCTCAGTTATGACAAGCTGATTCTGCCGTGTGCTTCCTGCAGACTACACTCCCCCATACAATGCAACAGTGGTCCAGAAACTGTGCGACCAAGGAGCTGTTCTCATAGGGAAGACCAACATGGACGAGTTTGCTATGGGGTAAAGTTGTTGTTATCACTATGGGAGTTATTTACAGCCATAACATTAAAACCACCGCATATAATACAACAGGCCTGCAATAAATTAGTTTTTTTTGTTGAAGTTTTA
This sequence comes from Dactylopterus volitans, assembly GCA_901007715.1. Taxonomy (NCBI): domain Eukaryota; kingdom Metazoa; phylum Chordata; class Actinopteri; order Syngnathiformes; family Dactylopteridae; genus Dactylopterus; species Dactylopterus volitans. The sequence goes on from CAAKHG010020485.1 coordinate 5,855, forward strand.
TTGAATCTATTTGAGAGAGGTGTCGACATATTTGTATGGTCCCTGGTATTGGGACTGCAATTTGTAATGCTGTTGAACTGTACTGGGTTACACTCAGAGGTGTCCCTAATATTTTGGTCACTCCACTCACAACCAATCAAGGTGAGAAAATATTAGGGATGTTATTGTTAGTCAGCCACAAACCCTCATCCAGATTTGACGCTTGTTTTGTAGGGCCGTTACAGATGTGCACCAAAATCACAGGATGAGACTTGGGGTGTGTTTGAGGGGATTCTCGTGGTCATTGCTGTCGTTTGTCGCCCAGGTCGGGCAGCACCGACGGAGCCTTCGGTCCCGTGAGGAACCCCTGGAGCTACACCGCTGCCTACTGTGAGCGGACGGGGGCGGAGCCGGAGTCTGACTGGGCCATCTGTGGAGGGAGTTCGGGAGGAAGCGCCGCGGCCGTGGCCTCGCTCACCAGCTACCTGTGAGCGGAAGACACACACACACAACCACACACACTCTCTTAACTGACTCACAAAAGCGCCAATATTAAGTTGATGTTTCTCCCTTTTGTGGCAGGGCTTTAGGTTCAGACACAGGCGGCTCCACGCGTAACCCGGGAGCCCTGTGTGGTCTTGTGGCTCTCAAGCCCACCTACGGGCTGCTGTCCAGGCACGGGCTCATACCGCTGGTCAACTCCATGGACGTCCCCGGCATTTTGACCCGCAGTGCCAGCGATGCAGCCTTCGCTCTAGGTAGGAAGCCGACGTGCCGCTGATGAGTCGCCCCATTAGCAGTTGATATCTCGAGCCTTTTACATCATCCCGCCACTAAATAAGACAGACGCAAGTTTTCTTGATGGCTTTATGATGTGTTCAAAAACTAATTAAAGCCTTCGAGGAGGATTTCACCTGACCAACCACCGCAAAGCATCATGGTTTATCCGTCTGCATTCCTTGGCACTTGCTTTATGTCTGGGATTTTGTCGCACAGGTGTTCTTCAAGGCCTTGACACTAGAGACTCGACAACAGTTCCTGCGCCGCCATCGCCGACCGAGCTGCCTGAAGACTTCGACGTCAAGAACCTCTGCATCGGCATCCCAAAGGTCAGTTTGGTTTTATGTTATTGTCATTATTGGTCTTTATTCTCACCACAAATCGTCTGGAATCGTTAAAAATATCCCAGACACCTCATACAAGGGTGTCAAGCTAAAACCAAAATGTCCATCTAACCTTCCGGTCATGTTATGGGTCAGTTTCTTCCATATTTGCTTTTGCGTTGTCTGAAATACTCGTCATCCTCACTTTTCTGCCCTTAAATTCTTTTCTTCATGGGTGGTTGTGACCTTTGGTGTAAAGCACAGGCACACTGATGTGTTGCGGAATATCTGCAGTGATGTTGAAGGGCAGTCCGACACAGAAAAATTTAAATTGTGCTCATCACCTCGACAGTGATTAAAAAACTGCGGGGATTATATTGACAAAAATATTAAAATCACGTATCTACAACAAGTGTAATTTCTGTCGCATGATATGAGAACAGAAAGACCCGACCTTACACAAATAGAACTCTAGTTTAACGTTTTTATTCTTAATTCTTTGGCAATTATGATTTCACTGAATCAATTCAATTTTGATTGAACTATATATTTAAATTACAATAATTTTAATTTGAGAAATTTAATGTTTTTGGATGCTAAAATAATCAGCTTACTTTTAATTAGTTTTTACTTGCATTCGATTTCATTATTTTTAAATTTAATTGTATGTGATTTGATTATCGTATTATTTAAATTTATTTTAATTTTCAAGTTAAATTTTTTTTTTTTTCATTTAAATTAAATTCGCTTCACTTGCTCGGGCTGATCATTTGTTCTATTCATGAATGCATCCCATTTTGTCCAACATAATAGAGGAACTAAATGTAGCATTTTAATAACTTAATTTGATTTAAAAAAAAAAAAAATCTTTGAAACATGTTGATGGATGCTGATGCTTTGGAGTTAATGAAGCTGCTCGTTTTTTACGCGCGGGTGCGTGCGTGCGTGCGTGTGTGTGTGCGTGTGTGCGTGTGTGTGGGTCCAGGAGTACCACGCCCCAGGCCTGTCGGAGGACTGCCTGGCACAGTGGAGCCGAGTGGCTGACATGTTCGAACAGTCGGGGGCGCGAGTGGTGCAGGTGTCCCTCCCCCACACCCAGCACTCCATCGTGTGCTACCACGTCCTGTGCTGCGCTGAGGTGGCCTCCAACATGGCCCGCTTCGACGGCCTCGAGTACGGTATGGACCCGCGTTTGCTGTTCGGAGGACAACGGCTCTAAGTGGGGAGGTTGATCCGGATGATGATGATGATGAGGAAGCTTATGTTCCTGACTTCCCAGGCCACCGTAGCCGGGTGGACAGCTCCACAGAGGCCATGTACGCCTCGACCCGACATGAGGGCTTCAACGACGTGGTGAGAGGGAGGATCCTGTGTGGCAACTATTACCTGCTCAGACAGTAAGATATTAACCATGAAGCTCTGCCAAGTTGCTTTCCTCTCTGCACAGATAAACTATGAACTCTTCCCGAAAGCTAACAATCATTTGACACTAACTCATTACATTTTTTTTTTTTTTTCCCAGGAACTACCAGCACTACTTCCTGAAAGCCCAGAAGATTCGCCGGCTGATTGTGGACGACTTCAAGCGGGTCTTCCGGTCAGGCGTGGACGTGCTGCTGACGCCCACCACTCTGACCGACGCCATGCGCTACTCCGACTTCGCACGGGAGGACAACCGCACGCGCAGCACGCAGGAGGACGTCTTCACCCAGCCCGTCAACATGGCAGGTACGGAGAAAGCCGCATCCACACACTTGTAACACACTTGTAACTGAAAAAAAAACCTTTCACCAGAGCCCCCTTCACTCTGCAGCAAATTCCAGTTGCATCATAAAATTTAAGCAAATCAATTTTACATTGTAAACTAAAGGGCTGTATTTGGATTGGGTCCCACCGCAAATCACGCGGGACTGGGCGGCCATAAAAGCCCACAGCGGGATCAGGCTGTAGCATGGAGTCAACAAATGATGTTGGAAAGAAACTGAAACAAGGTCTTTACGACACAAAAGCAAAGTCAAGGCAAGTCAGACATTAGGAGGAGTTTCTCAGTTGTTTTTTGACAAAGCCGGAAACGAACTGGCCTTGGTCAGTTGTGACAAATGTGCCACAATGCGCACAAATCCGACACCTCCGGGTTGAGGCGGCACACCTGCTCTGTTCTCCCCGGTCGGGGTAAGCTGCTTTTCAAGGATAAACCACCTCTCCCTACACACATTAAACAAGAAACTGCTGAGGAATGTGCGTAAAGAAACCCCTTGAATCTAATTTTAATAAAATTACGTGTTTTCTCCTGCGGGGCGAGGGAGGCCTCTACTGTAAACCTTAAACTGATCCTAACCTGGTCACTCTATGGCCATTTCAGCTCAGATCAAAGTGAGGCTGAGAGTTAAAGTTTCTCCCGCCTGTTATCCCTCTCCAAACTGACCAGTAACTCCCCCTTGAGGTCCCAATCGTCGCCACGAACTGACCTTCAACCGGCTGTTTTTTCCATCCCAGGTCTCCCGGCCGTCTCTGTGCCCACCGCTTTATCAAGACGCGGCCTCCCCATTGGCCTACAGCTCATAGGTCCGGCCCTCCAGGACAAGAGTCTGCTCGCTGTGGCCCAGTGGATCGAGCGGCGGGTCGGGTTTCCGTCCATCAGCGACCTAGAAGACTCCCGCGAGGGCAAAAATGTCACGGGGACCAAAAAGGAGCAGATTTCAGCCGTATGAGACGAGTTGCGAACACACAAGCTAGCAGCAGAACTGAATGTGGACACGCAACAGTTAAGAAGCAGCCAGCGGGAACATTATCGCCTCCACGCTGCCACCTCAGGACACTCCACTCGGAATTATGATCATCAGTCACGAGCTTCGAGGACCTTAACGGAATCAAATATGATGCCGAGGGCCGATGTTATCGAATCGCATCCGAGCAGAGGAAATGTTTTCAACCTGCGACCTATAACAGAATGAATAAATGAAAGCAGAGTGGCTAATCCTGATGGAGTGGTGTTTATTGTGTAGACAGTGAAGCTGCTGCTGGCCTGTTGATGGAGAACGGTACATGTGCAGCGTAATTAACAAGGGTTAGGGTTAGGTTAGGTTAACGAGTCTGCACGGTCACCAACGCTGACTCATGCGGACACTTTCCCCCCCCCGAGCAAGACCCGGCTCATTAGGCGTTGAGTCGAGGCAAATCAAATTAACCCAGTCATCCAATAGCAGAGCTGGAAAACCGGCCCTGAACTAAGGCGCCGCGCTGCGAGCTCAGGAGCCACAATAACCGGCCCCGGCTGACTCCGGCTCCGCGTAATCCGGACGCACCCGATCCTCCGCGTGAGCCAGGCTTCACCTGCTCTCCTGTCAGCTGTCAAACCGGATCTCAGGAGTTACATCGGAGCGAGCAGATATTTTTGCGTTCATGTGAAAGGCACCCAAGTCATTTAAAGCCGGCGAAAGCATGAAAGCGCTCTTGATTAACTTACTGAGATTTTTGTTTATTTGTATTTTTCATCTTACTTCCCTCTTCGCTGATGTTTGTCAGCCAGCCGCATGACCTTCCTGTTTTTACACAGTGTATTTAAACCTCGGTGGTAAAGAGTAACTGAGGAACATCACTATTTATATTTTTGTCTATAATTGTGATCAAAAAAATTACTTTTGTTTCATCCAAAATCCATAAACTATCAGAGTATGACTATGTTTTTTGCTTATGTAAAGCAGATTAATATTTTTGACTTTTTCAGATTTTGTCTATTAATGGTTTTAAGGACATAAAATTAGAAAAAAAATCACTCAGGGAAAAGAATACATTTAAATGGGAGCGCAAGATGTACACTTAAATGGAATTTGTAACATATTATATACTTCTACTTGTAAAATTTTACATTGCTATGCGGCGAGGAAGCTAGCTCACATGCTGAGAGGTTAGCAGTCGCTAAAAAGTTCAGTTGGTAAACAAGTTATTGGATGGAAATAACTGGCTGCAAATATAGTGAACATGTTTAAATTGGCGCAGGAACCAGTTTAGCATGTTAGCTACTACGCTGATAATGCTAACTGGTTGACCTGCAGTTGGCTAGCAGTTTGGCTACACATTTTTTTTTTTAAATATCAGAATGAAACTGTTCAGATCAGTTTCTTAAAATTTTTACGCTAAATATATAACTCTTTTTTTTTCTCCACATTTCAGACCAGGTCCACTTTTCCCTAATTTTATTACAAGCTAGCAGCCCCAAAGCCTTGCTAAGCTCACCTGCGCTACAATTAGCATGCAATTAGCATTCCTGCTAATTTTAGACATAACTATGGAGACCACAACAAGAGTCTGCTGTAACTGTCCTACCGTAGGACAGTAAACAGCAGACTCTTTTCGTGGTCTGATTAAGACAATTAGCAGCAGGATTATAAGGGCAGCGGAGGCTTGTGTCCTTGCCTGTGTTTAACTATGAAAAGCCTAAAGTTATAAAGAATTGTTCAACATCGATATGATACATATGTCTTGGTGATGGGCGTGGATTTTGTGAATTTGGAGAGAGCACGGGCGGCCGTTCACCCTCTGCTTCCGTGTGCTACACTGAGCTAATTAAGCCGCCAAAATGTCCAAATATTATGATGCGGTCGCTGGAAAAGCGTCCGTTCGAAATCGTGTTTACAGCACGACAGAAAAGTGTTACAAAGTATTTCAAAGTGTTGCAAAGTATCGGTTGAGGGAGCGAAGTTTGCCGTTAGCAACATTTCACACACAAAGGAGCACAAGAGCAGAAGCACGAGAGTCGGCACTCGGCTCCAGTTTCTCCTGACATTCTCCTCCGCGAGTGTCTGGATTTGCAACACCCACCTCCCGCCCGACTTCCCCACCACCCAGCCCGCACACACACACACACACACACACACACACACACACACACACACACACACACACACACGCACACACACACCCTGGCTAACTTTCCACTGCTTCTCATTCGATGCTAATCCCCAAATGTTGCTCTCGCTGGCCGCGGACAGACGAAGGACACGGCAGTTAAATGACAGCAGAGCACGGGCCTCCTCTCGTGCACCCGGGAGCCGCCGTCTCACAGCTGTAGCACTCGCACACTCGCCAGCGTTATGACCACTGCGTGTTTGCCACATAATCTTGTCCCGGGTTGCACTAGGAGGCAGTCCCTAAACTTTTTCACCTTGATGCATGTGAGTGGCATGACCGAAATATTAGGGACACCTCTCAGTGTAACCCGCTAAAGTTCAATAGCATCGCAAATTACAGCCCCTATAACAATTATATAAAAATATATTTCTCTTATTTCTTGTATAGTTGTATAGATTGCTCTTAATTCTCCTATAACTTGTACAGTCTTGCACTGCTTATACATATATATATATATATATATATATATATATATATATATATATATATATATATATATATATATACTACATATACTCGTATTCAGTCCTTTCTCTCTCTCTTATTGTTTCTATCTTTATAAGTCTCGTTATATTCTGTGGTAAACATGCAGTGGCTATAATGTTATGGCTGATCGACGCAATTCAATACAAAAAAAAAAGGTACTAACCACTCAGGATACACACACACACACACACACACACACACTGATCTGAGTCAGCACTGTGCATCGTCTCACTTTCAACAACACACTTTCCTTTAATACGGCGAAGCCTCATAGAACCAGATGAGTCACGCGCTTTATTAAAGA
>CAAKHG010020487.1:0-11693 GCA_901007715.1 Dactylopterus volitans
CGCACACACACGCACACACACATACAGACTCTGGTGATAACTAAACAATTAAATACCTGACATCCGTGTCTCGGTAATGATCCGTGACCGAGGAGCAAATTAATCCACATAGCAACGGTGCCAACATTTTCCTCTTTTTCATCCTCTGTGCATTTATAAGGGTCCCCCAGGTAAGGTGGGTGAACCAGGACTGCCAGGCGAGCCGGGGGAGAAGGTGAGACAGCTTGCACTATTGTTGCAATATTTATCTGTTGTTGTTTTTTTTCACACGCAAGAATGTTAGTTTCAACCCAGAACCATCAGAAACCATATCATGGTTTATTAATTTGAAAGAAAGTCATAAAGTGCATGCACTGTTAGCCGGTGCTCATGTGAATGTGTTTGTATCTGTGCGACAGGGAGACATTGGACCTGCTGGGAACATCGGCGAGCAGGGACTTGCAGGGCAGAGGGTACGTTCATCAGCAACCATACAATGTTTTGCACGTGGACCTGTTCATTTCACTTATCTGTGCACGTTTGTGTGTGTGTGTTTTGCGTATGTGTGTGTATGTGCGCACAGGGAGAGCCAGGCCTAGAAGGAGAAGCTGGGCCGGCCGGTCCTGACGGAACCAAGGTGAGGTGTTGTCTCAAAATGTCCTGAGACCGTATTAGTTGAATGAAGAGCCTCCAACTCCAAAATCAATGGGATCAATCAACTTGCTCATGGTCTTGGTGCAGAGTATTGAATCACTGTGTGTGTGTGTGTGTGTGCTCAGGGTGAAAAAGGCGACATGGGTCAGGAGGGCGACACAGGTGAAAAAGGTGAAATTGGGCTAAAGGGAAAGGAGGGTCCACCTGGAACTCCTGGACTCACTGGCGTCAGAGTAAGAGACTTGCTGATTAAGTTTTTTATCTCATTTTTTATTTTATTTTTTTTTATTTTCACTGATTCTCAAACCACAACTTGTGTTTTTTCTTCATTTTGTTGTCCATCTTTAGGGTCCAGAAGGGAAACCTGGCAAAATCGGAGAAAGAGGCAAGCAGGGGCCAAAGGTAAAACTGCAAAACCCCTCCAGTACATACAAAGCCCAAACGTATTCAGATGCGATGACATCGAAGTATTGTCTTCTGTAACTTATCCCATGTGCATGTTTAGGGTGCCAAAGGTCACCAAGGTCACCTCGGGGAGACTGGATCGGTGGGGAAGACAGGACCACCGGGTTTCGTCGGCCCGAAGGGTTCAAGAGGAACCATCGGACACGTGGTAAAGCGGATCGCGGATTACAGATATGGGTGTGAATGCCGTGCAACCTTAAAATTTATGTGGCGTGACTGAAAAGGCAACTTTTTTCTCCCTTTAGGGAGCTCCAGGCAGAATGGGTCAACAGGGGGAAACAGGTCTTCCAGGTTATGAGGTACGTTGCCTTTGTTGGATGGACATTGGGCACCACCACGCCTGCATGTGGTGCAGTCAATCGCATAACACAGTTTCTGTCCTTTCAGGGCCATCAGGGACCACAGGGCCCCATGGGGCGTCCAGGACCAAAAGGTGAAAAGGTACACCTCGTTCACTTTATGAGGGACACTGGTCTCTTGGCATCCTTCTTCTTCTTCTTATGTCCAGTCTCTTCTGAGCGTAACCCAACACCAATCAAACGCTGCACCTTTGTTCTCTCAACTGTCGGCTGTTGTTCACCCCAATTTTTACACAACAGCAGTAAGAAATGGGCTTCTACAGCATGGCGAGGGAAGGATGTCTCGATTAGATTCACGCTCTAACACTGCCGCTATCAGACGTCTAACTACAAGAGCACAGCCGAGCTGAACCTTCAAAATTCGTGACACAGATTTATAATGAGCTGAAACATCTGGGATGTGTGTCTTAAGCAAAACATAAATGTACCCTTTTCTGACTCCTCTTTTCTTCATGTGCAGGGTGAGCAGGGGGATGATGGGAAAATCGAGGGTCCTCCTGGTCCTCCAGGTGACATAGTAAGTCACACCTGACTTACTTTTCTTCCTCCTTCGACTGCATGCTGCTCTTAGGTTTCAGAGCTCATCTGTTTCATACTTATATCTATTCTTATCTTTAAATCTTTCTTGTTTCATCAGGGTCCTCCAGGTGACAGAGGGGAGAGAGGAGAACCAGGAGATCCGGGCTACAAAGTAAGTATCATCACCCCATATGAGCTTAAAATTACCTGCAGCATTTTGGGTTTTGAGGTCAATATCATGTAACTTTCTCAGGGTCAAGTTGGCGTGGACGGAGAAAGAGGCAGACCTGGTGCTCCCGGGCAACCTGTGAGTGTCCCAATACACTTCTGTACATTGTTGTGTCGTTAGCTTTGCAATATATTTAAAGAGAAAAAAAACAGCTGGCATTCTCACACCAGTTATTTGTAAATGTGATTTCAGGGGCATCCTGGACCTCGAGGGCAACAAGGACCCAAGGGGGCCAAAGGAGATCAAGTAAGGATGTCAAAACACAAACACTTGTGTATTTATGAGGAGGACCGAAGGTTTCTGTTCATATATAGTGTACACTGTCTGATTTGTGATTTGTGTCTTTTTAATTAGCATCAGACTGATTCCATAGCTTTATTATTTAATCCTTCACGAGGATGGTTTTTATTGACATTTCAACGATAGTTTCTGGCAAAGTTAAAAGTCAGCCAATAACCGAAAGGTCCAACAGAAACATAGAGTCAACTGTCATTAATCAGGCTGGTAGTGTTCCAGTAATATGCTACCACGATTCTATCATTTGCTGTTTTTGGCCATGTTGTGCATTTTATTTTTTGTTGTTTTTTTGTTTGTTTGTTTTGCTTTTGGTGGCACACACATCAATAAAACTCCTTTTCTCTCCATCAAGGGTCAAATAGGCAAAAAGGGTCAGACTGGACATAAAGGAGCCAGAGGAACAGAGGTAAGTTGGTGATCATCTACACAGTGTTTCATTACAAAAGATACAAATATCTGTGCCCAGTAGAATATATGGAATGCTACATAACTCCCTTTTTCGCAGGGGGGAGGTGGTCCTCCTGGTCCCAGAGGTGTGGTCGGTCGGGAGGGGCAGGAGGGAGTGCCCGGGGTGGATGGAGTCCAAGGAAAGGATGGCAGTAAAGGCATGCCGGTGAGATAACTAAGAAATAATTAATATCACTTATTCACCCTTTTCATCCTATCTCATGAAGTCTGTTGCTCTGCTAACGGACTCGAGAGACGTAAACGTTCACAATGTTACACAGTTGCTTTGTAAGCTAAATAAACACATGATTTGTCCAGAAAGTGTGGTTAAAAGAACGTCCCGGATTAATGCTTCATCCACTCAGAACCATGAATAAGCAGCATTATATGGACCTTCTCTTAAAAAGGTTTAAGTTAAATGGTGACCTTTTTTGAGACTTGTGCTTAACGAAATCTTGAATGAAATCCAAAACTAATCCTCTGGAGAGCTTGAATGCATGAAGTAGATTTCATAGTAATCCTCCATGAAGGTGTTGAGGTATAATGCTCCCGATGTGATAAGCAGACAGATCGGCAGACCAATATTTACACATATAGCTTAAAATGGGCGGTTGGAGGGATTAGTCTTCATCTAACCTTTGTGATATGCATCCAGGGGGAACATGGAGAAGATGGAGAGATTGGTCTTTCTGGCAAAGCTGGCTCACGCGGTAAAATCGGTGTTCCAGGACTCCCAGGAGATCAAGGGGCCATTGGACCAAAGGTAACCAAGCAAAACTAGTGTACTTCATTGTCGTTTTTGGTGAAAATAAATAAATAAAAAAAATGAATTTTACAGTGGAATAACTGTACATGCTAGCCAACATAGGCCATGCACGTTGACATGATCAAAATATTACCTGCAAATACGGAAAGTGATCTTCACAAAGTCATTTTATCGTGGGTTCATTGATCCAGGGTGATCGGGGTCTTCGTGGCCAGAGCGGACCTCCCGGGAAAAGAGGCTTTAGAGGTGGAATGGGACTTCCTGGGTTACAGGGAGACCGAGGACCTAAAGGACAACCAGTGAGCATCAGCCCCAGACACATACACTTAAACATGTTGTAAGCCTAGTGGTACACCTTAAAAGATACATGATGGTGACAACGTGTGTACCACTTTTTGGGAGATGCTTTGGTTTTTCTGATTCTTGACTGAATTCTTGTCCAGGGTGACACAGGCGAACCAGGGTTTCCAGGAATTCTGGGAGTTTTCGGTCCAAGGGTATGTTGACATCCTCCGTAATTTGTGTCCACAAAGCGGGGCGTGACGGTCATAGTGTAATGCCCCGGGTGATCTTCCTGCGACCCACACGGGCAATTAACGCCAGCCTTGTGTTCGCCATGAAAAGTCTCACTCCGTGCAGTCATAGTAAATAAACAAAGCTGGGTAGTTCTCTCGCGCCGCTGACTCAGTGAAGACGGGAACAGAGTTTCAGGCGAGAGAAGAACTTGCTTCAACGCTCGACTAGTCTTCAGGAACCCAACTTGTGTTGGGATCGGGGCCTTGTCTGGACATTCTGGCCTTGACTAAATCGCTGCACTCTCACAAAACTACATGTCACATTTTACACATTAAGAAAGTAAGACAGCTAATGCAGAGGTATTTCAAGAGGAAAGCGTTGTCAGTGGACTTCTTATCCTCAAACATCTAAGTCGCCTGTCATCGAAGCCCATTCACAAACGGTCACTTCCTAATGACATCTGTGTGTGTGTGTGTGTGTGTGTGTGTGTGTGTTTGTGTTGGAGCCGTCCTTTGTGAAGTAGAAATCCGTGTGCGCCTGCTTGTGATTAATAAAGATCTTATCGCATTCTGCCGAAATCAGTCCATTTGAACAACTTGACGTGACGTCTCCGCTGTGGTCAGTGGGGTCAGACGCTCCCCGGTGAGACGTTGACATAGACGTTGATGTATATTGAGCGTGTGATGATACATGTTTGCTACTGCTCTGTTCAGGGGGCTCCGGGAGACTTTGGGCCAAAAGGCATACGAGGACCGAAGGGGCCACAGGGCGCAATGGTAAGATTAGTGATCCATAACGCACCATTAATGTCCTCTAGTTCATTCTCTCTAGTCTAACTGGTTCCCTCCATTAGGGCAGAGGAGGAGTCATTGGCCCTGCTGGATTTATTGGTCCGAACGGAAGCGCGGTATGTATTATTAAAACAGGCGTTAATAATTGTGTCCGCTGTCATTCTGCTGCCGACTGATTGCTTCCATTTGTTTAAAGGGTCCCAGAGGAGCGAAGGGGAATCGAGGAGAGACTGTAAGTCTTCCTGATTTCTTGCTATTCAGTTGTGAACACTTTCTTTGCACTCTTTTGCCGTGTGAAAATCCGGCGTGATCATAATATCAAGGCTGAAACTATGTGTTTTCTCTTTGTCTAATCAGGGACTACAAGGACCGCGGGTATGTTTGCGTTGACTCATCTTTATTTCTGGTGACACAGTTACTTCATATGTGGGCACATATAATCAGCATAAAATCTCACTCAGCATGTCTATTTTTTTGTCTTTATCAGGGGTCTCCTGGACCTCGTGGACCCCCTGGACCTCCAGTAAGTTTTCCACTTCTATCATCAGATTTCCAACACAAATATTTTTTATCCAACATCTAAATAACTCTTTTTTTTCTTTCCTTCTTAGGGTCTCCCGGGTGTCCCTCCATCATTTGTAAGACATGTTTGCTGATTTCACTGACACCCTGTCAGGTTTTCACTAGTTTCAATACTAATATGTTCACAAATAAAAGAAGCGACTCTAAGACTTTGTTGTTTGCTGCAGAAAGAAGATGGTCTTTTGTTTGTGGATCCACACACCCCACTCAGGACCGAGGTCAGTGCATGACAATGCTTTGTGTTGCTATGACTTCTGGCTAGTATCCAGCCTTACAGTCTCTCCGTTCTCTCTTACTTCTGTCCTCCAATGGCAGAATAAACCAGTGATGGACCTGCCCATGCTGGACCAGGGTGCAGAGATCTTTAAGACCCTCCACTACCTCAGTAACCTGATCCAGAGCCTGAAGAACCCACTTGGCACTCGGGACAACCCGGCCCGCATCTGCAGGGACCTGCACAGCTGTGAACAGAAGTTAAACGATGGTAGGTCGAAGACGGCTGTGTCGAAGACATAGAGAAGGAGTCATTTTTGTGTCTAGGAGACTAATGCTACCAGTTGTGTTGGAATTTCTCAGGCACTTATTGGATGGACCCCAACCTTGGCTGCTCGTCAGATACAATAGAAGTCTCCTGCAACTTCACCGGTGGTGGACAGACTTGCTTGAAACCAATAACTGTATCCAAGGTATTTGGGAAACAATAACGAGATCTGAGGACGTCAACAATGTCAGCAAGAATATAAGATTTGCATGCTGACCCCTTCTGTCTGTGTGAGCAGCCAGCAGTCAGTGTCGGCCGCGTCCAGATGAACTTCCTACACCTGTTGAGCTCGGAGGCGGACCAGCATGTCATCATCCACTGCCTGAACGCCGCAGTTTGGAGGTCTAGTGAGGATCAACCTGCTGTCCTAGAAGATTCTGTGAGATTCAAGGCCTGGAGTGGTGAGGTGTTTGAGGTGGGAGGAGAGCTCGAGCCTGAAGTCTTGGAGGACTCCTGCTGGGTAGGACCAACTTGTTCATCTGGCTCTGTGCCCTTTCATTGACATCATTCCTGAATTTCACACTTTTGTGTCCCTTTTGTGATGTTCATGTTCTTGGACTGAAAAAAAACAAACAAACAAAAAACACATTTCTGGGTTTCAGATAAAAGATGGCCGCTGGCACCAGACCCATTTTGTGTTCCACTCCCTGGACCCCTCCGTCCTTCCTGTGACTGACATCTACAACCTCCCAAAGACGCAACCCGGCTCACATTACCACCTGGAATTCAGCCCTGTGTGCTTCCTGTGAGGGCTTCGTTTTCTGAGCATAGCGGGAGGAATGATCACCCTGAGATGAAACCTTCACATGGACGTGGAGATGGGAGCCGTCTCCTCCGGTCTACGTCCACACAATGTCCGAGCGAGAACAAGCCTCCCGGTGCCCCCACCCCGACAAAAAAAAACAAACAAAAAAAACCCCCCAGCCGTGCCTCGCTTTGCCAAACTCCCATTGGACTGCAGACACAGCGGGAGGCAGGATTGGGAGCCGGGGGACACAGCAGGTGGACGAGGGAGAGCTGAGGAGGAGCAGGGGAGTTCTTGCACTAATAGCTTCTCAATATGGCAATAGCTTCCTCCACATGTATGACCACATGGAGAATAAAAAAGCTCTATGCCACACTCTCTCTCTGGAACATTGCCAAGTGAGGGGAGACCGAGGCCAATCAGCGGACGTTAAAGTAACTTATTTTTGAATGCAGTCTGTATACTGTGTGTACTTTTTTTTTTCTTTGGAAATGCCAAGAATTCAATGATGTCAGAAGAGAGAAGAATTAAAGTAATTTGGGGTCAGTTAAATGTACATATATGTATTCTTATTATTAACTTTTATATATGTATATCTTATGTAAAGAAGTAATCTTCAAGTGCAATAGAAAATGAGAAGATAATTTGTTGTTTAATTTACATGGAAGGATTTTTTTTTTGGTTTTTTTTTGCAGGGGCGCCATTTGACTTGCCTCCGGTGCTTGTCTCCTGGTGACCTTTGCGACCTTGTGAATTTTTTTTTTTTCTTCCAGAGGCAGGTTCGTTCACTTGAACTGAGCAGAGATCACGTCTGTATTAACTGGTGCTCCAAACAAAAACAAAAACAAAAAAAACAAACAAAAAAAAAAGGGGGTGAGGGGAGGTGGCGGCTCCTCCCTGACGTGGGAAAACTCGCGGCATCCAAGTGGGCTCTCGGTGCTTCGCGTCACAGGCAGCAGCAGAAACCAGCGCGCGCAATCCGTCCACGCGAGAGTCAATGCATTTATTACTGTTATTACTCACAGATTATTTAACCAGATGCCACTGATGATTAGGAAGAATACCTGCAGTTTTGGAGATTAAAATGATAATAATAATAAAAAAAGATGTCTAGGATTATGAAGCTGTAGTTCTTAATAGTGTTTTTTTGATTTCCATGCAACTGTGGAGTGTGAAATCAGGCTTATCATTTCCTTGCTTCCTTCTTTATGGTAGAAAATGATTACTTACTCGTTACCATGTGGGACCTGGCTCTCCTTAAAGGAGACCTGAGCCATGGCAGAGAAAGGAGACTGGGACCATTTCCTCTCCAGTGTTCTCTCCAATTCATGGTGCAAGTAAGTAAGTTGTCTAAGGTGCTAACCATAGTGCTGTAATTACACCACTGTGCTAAAATATTCTTGTGTTTATAGTGCATGCTTGCTTTGATGAATTAAAAAAAAAAAAGAAGTCCATATTATATATTGCAGTAGCTTCCATACAGCACTATAATGGCAATATCCCAAACTGTTTTACATAATTCCCTAATAGTCAGCAGTCTGTTGGTTTTGCTAAACAGTTTTTATTCAACGCTGCAATTGACAGAAATCCTGAGGGAAAATATCTTAGAAAAGAAACAAAAATAACTATAAACCTTTCTCCTTTTGTATCCAATATAAATCACAGGGTTTTAAGTATTTTTTTTTTTTTTTTTTAGAGAATAAAGTTTTCTTTTTCTTTGTACAAAGCCCCCCTCAGCTGTATGTAATATTGTTTAGAGACTCAACTCATGGTGATAGTTTAAATTAAATAAACATTTCTTTGTTGTAACTGGACACAAGTGTGTATAATTGTGCAAACCTTGCTGTATACAGTGGACCCCCTCTTGGTAATTTAATGTTATTTAATGTTGTTAACGTGGTTGCCGACTGAGCAAATATCTGTTGGTTGAAGCAATATTACTCTTTCTGACAACTTTATATATCAGTTTGCCCAACTGGTCTTGGAGTTTATAGATTTGTTTATGTGTACATTTGGGGCTCCAGAGAACAAATTTATTGCAATGTTAAGTATCTTTTATTTTTTTATTTTTTTGTTATTTTGCTTTTATGTTGTTTTATTTTTTTTCCTCTATGATAGTCAACCATGTACTGTAACAGGACTCTGTGCTATATTATTACTTGTGTCTTAAAAAAAAAATGCAAATATGTGAACATTGTTTCTTCTTTTTGTAAATCTGTTGTAGACATTAAAACGAGCTAAGAATACCTCACATTTTACACGTGACTCGGAGCAAAGGTTTTCTATTGCATTTGTAATTGCAACCTGGAAATATAAACCAAACACAGTTAAGTCATCAAACTCTGAACAGGACAATATCTGGTGCCTCCACACATTATCTGTCTGCTCTTCATTCGTTGTGCAGTGTCCATTTCTTCAATAAATACTTTCAATTTGCCTGTTGAGTGTTACTTTTTCTTGCTCGTAAGATATATTCTCGACTGGGGCACATCATCAGTGATGTAAGTTGAAGAGAAACTCCTAAAATACAGTATGATAACATATGATATCCACTAGGCCAGAATGTTCTGGCAGATTAACAAATATGCAAAGATCTACCTCTTGGTTTTAGTATATGTGTGTATCAGATTTGTCAAAGCTCCAAATAGGAATTGCACCTTTTGAAAAAATTTAAAATCTTGAACGCTCAAGCTTGCCATTTAAGGTCTAGATTTACTTTTAAAAGCCTCAGCTGCATCTTTCGACATACGCAGTACTTCGGAATGAACACCAGGTGCAAAGACTGTGGTTTTAACTCATCCTGATGGTGGGCTGGGACGCCAGGGGGTGTGTACTAGGGATTCCTTATGTTGTGGGGACGTAATGCTGTTCATGCAGTCATGGGGGTGGAGGCAAGCTTTCATGACATGTATGTCAAATTTGAGGGTGATCACTTGATGTACAGTTTGGGAAATAGAAACGGTTGGGTTAAGTCCCAAGGACATTGATGCAATGTAACGTGAGAACTGCACCAATAATAATATTTAATAATATTTTAAACAATAATTCTTAACAATTATTTTTATAAAGCAGGCCACTGCATTACTGAAGCAATATCGCAAACAGTCATGTTTTGCAAAAGTTATAGCCTTTTTTTCCCCCACCAGTCTTGGCTGGAATTATGAGTTCCGCCGCTTGGGGTCGCTGTCGCCGCGCTGATTCCTGTGCACCACCTGAACCAGCAGCTTCATTTTGACAACCTGATCCGCCCGTCCGCGCCGAGGAAGTCGGGCTCCTCAGCCCCTTTCCTGCTTTTTAATCCCGGGGTGTGATAAAATGCGCAGGCTACAGTCGTCGCCGTAGATGGCACCACAGCCAGATGTTAGAATTAACCCGATTATACCGCGCCACCATTCATCATACACCCACTATTCCCACTGACCGCACAAATGACAGACTCGCACATACACACATCAGGCGACTTTGGTCAGTTTCAGTCGGTCCATTGCTCAGGAAAATCCGCCCAAGTGTTTATTACATACCATTTTTTTGACATATTTGCTTTATTTGTCTTTCTTCTGTTACGTTTTTTTTTTTTTTGGGCAACAAGTGCGCATGTTAGGTTTTGGGCTACGTGCTCTTTGGTCTGACGAGGGTCTCCATACCTCGCTGAGATGTTGGGCCAGTGTGTGTAACATTTCAAAAGCGCGTCGGTTAGATGGCAACACAAACGTGTGACTGGACGTGCCACATTCTTCCTCTCCCGCGCGTCTCTTTACTTTTGAGCGTCTCCGAACCTCCCCGGGAGTGTTTGTTTTGGCCAATCGCTTTGTTCCAGTTATCCACCCAGTCTGACGCTGCCTTTCCGTCTGCTCGTAAAATTCGACGTGCGTCAAACACTGCCGCCCGTTGACGCGGCGAGAACTATCCTCGAATAAATGACAAGACGATCAAATCGCGTTTCGCTTCGGCATTCTCGTTACATTTGTGTGTGTGTGTGTGTGTGTTGTTGTTGTTTTTTTAATCGCAACCGCCGCCTTGCACATCTCGCCGCCGATTCCTCACGAAGCTAGTGTTTCCTACGTACCATGAAGGCAGCGCCAGTTTACAACGTGCACAATGGTGACGTCTACCATATCATGATGGCGGTAGCCTGGGCCGTTTTGAATTCCGTCCCGCTTTTCTGAATTTACGCGGCGTCTTGTCTATAAGAAAAATGTCTTATTGTTCTCGCGAGGGCACGGAATAAGGGAGCCGCCGACATGGACTCCGTCGCGGGGGACGACGTGACGCTCCCCGTTGACATCAACGGAAGGTAAAACCGCCAACGGCCGCTAGCGAGCTAACTCCTAGCATGCGAGAGCGTCGCTTTATACGCTAATCCGACAGAAGTTGCCGCTGCCTGGGCCCCGACTAGTAGCTGGAACCACAACAGAAGTTGTCGTGTTTTCATGCGTAATCAATGGAAAAGTTATTATTAGCCACACGCTGCTTGTTTTGGGATGTAAAAACTAAGGTACTTTGGAAAGTCTTGTCTTTATTGTTGAGTCATTTTGACACATTAAATGACAATTGTGTCAAAATGTCCACTTATAATAAATCATGATTGCGCATCGTTCGCTCTGTTCGCCGTCTGTTGCGCCACTTGAAAAGTTTGCGTGCCCTTAGACGGCGGACAGACAGCAGTGACTCAAATGACCCCATCGCGCCCCGCCGCATTAACGCACACACACACACACGCACACGCACACACACACACCACCGGGAGCTGTTGCCGTTAGAAATCATATTGGGCTCATTGGACGCCGCTGATTGGTGGCTCGG
>CAAKHG010020488.1:0-30215 GCA_901007715.1 Dactylopterus volitans
CGATTCACCGCCGAAATAAATCTAACAACAACAACAAAAAGCCAAATACTTGGCGTTTGCTGCTTTACGACAAACTGGGGGAAAATGAACCTTTTGGTCCGCAGCAGGCGTTTTTTTTTGTTTCTGCTGCACGTACAACAGCTGCGAGCGTGCGGCTAAGCTAGCGGCGCTAGCATCGCCACACCGCAACAATGCCTGCCAGACCTGACGGCGCACACCGACGTCTGGCACAGTATGAGACTGCTTGTTAAAAAAAAGAAAGAAAGAAAGAAAGAAAACACACGCACGCACACACTGGGTGAGATATAGATGACCTGTTGTCACACGGGGGGGTAAATGGGGGGTGTGATCAGATTAGCGCTATCGGGCTGCCTGAACGATGAATGACCGCCTGACAGAAAGCCGGCAGGGAAGCAGCAAGGCGAGCCAGCCGGCGGGGCTGCAGCTGTCATTTGAGCTCCCCTGCCAGCTCCCTTGCAAACTAAAAAAAAATAAAAAAAAATTACAGGATATTAAAAAAAAAAAGAAATCGTAACGAGTCCATAAATGTAGCTACACATTCGTGAGGCGAGTCGTGCAGCAGCTAGCTCAATCGGAGTCCGAAGCTAACGGTTTATTGACAAGCTAGCGCTAATGACGAAAAGGGGGGCGGCGGAGGAGGAGGGTGGGCGGCTAACGGTAACTAACGAATCCCGCGCGGTGACATTTAACATAAGTAGCCCGCCGTGGCGCCGCAAAGATGGTGAAATGCCCTCAGCTTGACGGCCGCGGGTCCAAAAAACGCCGCCGTGTTACCTTTCGTGTGGCGGGTTGAGGGCCGCTTCCATCGGGCTGAAGGCGGAGTGTTATTACAGTCCAATTATTCCAGCGCCGTTGACGCTGCATCTCCCACCGAAGCACCGCCGAATAACTCCGCAATGAAATGGCGCCTTTAAGCTTCCGCTTAACCCTATATAAACCCACCACGTGGCAGTGCCTTGCGTTTCCTGTCACGTGGCGGGCGAATCCGGGCGCTGATTGGCCGCGGCCGCGCGTCTGTCACCGCGCAAAGCCCGCCCCCGCAGCGCCGCCCCCTCCTCCCTCGCGTCAGTACATCTTGTACTCAAAACACAATGGAGGCGGACGCCGCGCCGCGTTTGACCGGATCAGGTTTTTTGGGGGGGGAAAATATGTTTGAATAATCATCAAGATTAGGTTGCAGGTGGATGCGATGCTGTCTGCGGGGAGCGGTGCAATAACGTCTTCTCTGCTACATCTGATTGTCGTCTTCTCTGCATGATAGCAACCTAAACTGCAGTTGACCAGGTGGTATTATCTTAACGGACATTGTGGAGCTGATATTTGGACTCTTGAGTATTTGAGAATAAAGTAGACACCTTTGTGCATGATTATTTGTACTAGAGATCCGTGTTGGACAGTAACTAAGCAGAAAAAAAAAACTTCAGTTTCATTTCCGAATACAGACGTGTTTTTTTTAATAAATTTGTTACACTTGAACTCGGAAGTTCAGTTTAATTTCACGTCTGCGTATGGCTCAAACTGGTGCACCTACAGTCCTGCTGGCAGAGCAACTTTCACCAAGATTTCATGCCCAAATAAGCGTCATTTTAAAAATTATACATATGTATGTATATATGACCATAAGTTTAAAAATTAGGATACAAAAAGCCACTGCCTTACCTCATTGTCAACCATTGTCTAAACTGGTATTTTCAGTATCAAAATTTCACTAGCTGGATTAACTTGAGAAGTCCAGCATCATGAATTTGACTCAATCCTCTGATCATATGTCAGGTGTTTTTTGTTGTTGTTTTTTTTGAGAACACATTATACTTACAACATTTTGGGTTGGACATCCCCCCACATTAGCTGAAAAATGAAGCGGCGAAAGCAACCCACCGCAGTAGCTTCCGACAGTTTCTATGCAAAGTAAAGTCCTCCCATAAAATGAGACTTTCATTGCTTGGTTCGCGTCGCGGTCGTGTGCCTGTGCCAGCCAGCGATGCTGCAGTCCACATCCATGTCTGTCCATAATAGATGTTAGAAATTGTATTAAATGTATTAAGAGTAAAAAAAAAAAAAAAAAAAAGTCATTACATCATCGTTTCATCCGATTTGAAATTTAGTTGCAATCAGCGCTCGGGTTATTTTCGGTGAACTTTAGTCGGAATTCGGCAAATGAAGACAAATCTGTGTGTTTTTATGAGGTCACAGTGTCTGTTTACCTTTGACCACCAATCATTTCATCCTTGAGCGCAAGTTGGCACCTGTGCCCTTTTCCCTCCAGGCAATTCTCAGATATCACGTTCACATATCTACAGCAACCTTGACCTTTGACCCCTGGACCTTGTAAACCTTATTGACTCATCCTTAAGACTTGGCCGCCAGGCAAAACTGAGATATTGCATTCACAAGAACGGGGCGGATGGGCGGACGAGCAAAGTAGTGGACAAGGAAAGATGTATGAAAACTGTTTATTGCTTATCGCCTGCGGGGATGCACAGACGGGCTGCATAACATTTAAAAAGCTTTGCAATTGCAAATCTACGGCGCTAAAAGCTGTGGCGCCTCCTCGTCTGTTAAAGTGTATGAAAACGAGTTGGTGGCCATCACTGACCCCTCCAACGGGTTTGTGGCGGGGCTGTTGGCAAAAGTGGGCTGCGGGTATGGCTTTGGCTGGGATGTCTTGTAAAGTGCCATGAGAGAACTTCTGTTGTGATTTGGCGCTATATAAATAATATTTATTTGATGTGAATAAATGGATCCATTAGAATTTACCCACCACATGAAACTATCATAGCATTTCTTACAATTTTGAGAAACTTGCCAGGGGATAAGAAAACTTTCACTGCAAGTCGCACAGAAAGAATGCCGCATCATAAACGGGGCATTTGCACTAATCCGGATCCGGAGTGTTTGGGCACTGAATGCCTCCCTCACCTTCAGAATTTCTTTTCTCTTCCATGAGTAAGGATCTCTGGTGCAAGTTCGCCCGCTTCCAAGACGTGTGAACAAGAGAAAACAGTCTTAATCTACCAAGTGTGGTCCTGCAATAACGTTGCACGCGTTGCTTGAGTTTGGACCCTGAAATCGCAAACAAGCAACGCTCGACGTCTCTCAACCGCCTCTCAGGGCTGGAGGGAGAACCACCGCCTGCGTGTCAGCGTGTCGCGCTCTCCTCCTTTTGACGTTGAAAGCCCATGTTCTGCTTTTGCACCAGTTCGGCATAGAGGCCGCCCTTATTCAGCAGCTCGTCATGGCGGCCCTCCTCCACCACCATCCCTTTGTCCAGCACATATATGTGCTGGGCCTTCTCCATAACGCTCATTTTGTTGGATATCAAGAGCACGGAGCAGTTGTTGTCCCTGTTTAACAAAGCCTGGTGGACCTGTCGAGTGCGACGAAGATTTGATGTTACACGTTGAAAGAAGAAGAAAAAAAAGTGTCATTGAATGACGAGCAAATCCGAGGCGCGGTCGTTCTTTACCTCGTGTTCGTTTCCTGCGTCCAAGTCGCTGGTGGCGTTGTCCAGAATTAAGATTTTAGGCGGTCTAATTAGAGCTCTGGCGATGGCGATGCGCTGCTTCTGGCCCCCAGACACCTGTCCTCCCTTCTCCCCGGCGTCTATCAAACACAAGGACACCATGTTGACGTGTTTATGAGGGTTCTCCGCAGGTCGCGGCTTATTCAGACAATGCGATTTCAGACCGAGTCCCCGTACTACTGGCGCACCAGACCCCGGTATGTGTAGGGAAATCAGGAAGACTTTCATTAATCCCGGAGGAACTTGAAAATCCAAACAGTGACGAGATAATTCTAAATTATTCGTGCCTTTTTTTCCTTCTTTTTTTTAATAAAAGGAGACGCCACATCAGTCCACGCACCGCAGCATGACACGCTGGCTGGATGTGCTGCGCGGCAATAAATTCTGTCCAGGCTGCGCGGTTTGCATCAGTGGGTATTGGTTTCATGCTGGACTCGTTTTGGAGTTTTTGGGTTTTTTTTTGCTCATCTCACATACACGGTACTGGAGGTGCTTGCTTGGTTTGTAATTGCTGTCGAAGGCACCGTGCCTGATGATGTTTCATTATGGTGAACGCATTGTTGTCTGTCAAGTACAGAACTATGGGGACGAGTTTTCTCATGGGGACATATTATGCCTCAAGTTTACAGGTACATTGACTCCACAATCCAATCGATTTTTAAGACCTCCCAGAACTGTATTTAAGACATTTTAAGATCTTAGATTCAGATCATCTTTTCGAGGAATAGTTCACTAAGATGGGAAAATTCACCCGTTATCTCCTCAGCACTATGCCGATGGAAGGGTGGGTGAAGTGGGTGAAGAGTACACAAAACAGGACAGGTGCAGGGGTAAAGTAAATGGCAGCCATGTCTTTAAAACTAACAAACAAACAAACACACTCCATATTGCTTCCGTGGTGTCATAAAAATGTCTGTAAGCCACGAAATTCAGATTCACCCCGAAATGGCGACATTTACACCATGTTTTTACTCTAAATGTTGCCGTTATCCTACAAGTCTGTTCATGTTCATGCTCACACCGCAAAAGCCGATGCCCAGGTCACCATTTACTCCAGTTCTATTGGATTTGGCAGTAAAGCCCTGTACCGATGAAACTCCAAAGCACTTCACCCACCCCCCTACTGGCATAGAGGTGAGCAGGTGATGAGTGGATTTCCATTTTTTTTTTTGGGTGAACAATCCTTTTGGACTTTTTAAGGACCCATGGAGACCCGGATTTTGCATCTTCTGCATGAGGCAAGACCACACGGCTGCAGGCCGAAGCGCTGAAAGTTTTTTCCCTCCAAGAAATATCCCAATACAGAGGTGACACCTTATTCACATTTAGCTCCCAGAGCCCCCGTGAAACCCTCTTTAACAAACAGCGAGGTCTGACCTGTTTCGTAGCCATTTGACAGTCCCATGATGAAATCGTGGGCATTAGCCAGCCTGGCAGCGCGGTACATCTCCTCATCGGAGGCATCCTGGTAGCCGTACTTGATGTTCTCCCGCACGGAGCGCGCAAACAGCACACAATCCTGGCTCACCACAGACATCTGAAAGGCAGCCGGGACCAAGCGGAGAAGTCAGAAATTAAATGAAAGATGAAACAAACAAAAGGGGTGAAATTGAGACATTTGGAGGAATTTCAGGAGAAAAGGAATTCACCTATAAGCTGTTCTCAGCAGCATAATACAAGTAAAGTATGTGGGGGTTTTTTTCCATCTTTCCATGACTTGACAAATTCCTTATGGTGTTGAATGGGGTTACTACCTCACCCAGACTTAAAAGTCGCAAAAGCAAAGCCATCCCTGCAGCGTTTCCTGACGTGTATTTTTTTAGCTGGCGAAATGGGAATCCAAAAGCCACAATATGTTTTTGGGTTTTTTTTTTGTTTCATGGTGAAAAATCGCAATTGTTGCATCTGTGTTGCAAACTATGGTCACCAAGAACAGATCTCGCACAATTATTTCTTCAGAAAAACCGCTTGTTAAGTGGACCTCACATTAAGTCAGTGTTTCTGTTGTTTTGTGCACGAGTGGCAAAAAAAAATAAAAATAAAAAATCACTCAGGTGTTTTGTGGATGTCTGTTGAAGTTCAAAGTTTCTCCCCCACAGTATGCATAATTTACAGTCTGACATCGTGGAATTGATTTCCTTGCTCATAAAATCTGCATAGATCAAAACAAGGTCTGCAAGCTTGCAGTTGCTTCCTTTGCTACAGTTATTGGCTCCTTACCGCCGCCAACTGCTCAACAAAATATTGTGAAGAGGCCGCACGACAAAAAAACAAAACATAAACAAAACACACGACTCCACGGGTTACTTTTAAATGGGAAGATGTCTGCCCATGCATTAGGATCACCTCTCATACGTCAAACCCACGAAGCACATCCTCATATTGCTACCACCCACCTTCTCACGCAGGTACAAGTTCTTATAGTTTTTCAGTGGTTCCCCATCCAGCAGGATCTGTCCCGACTGTGGCTGATAGAAATTCTCCAGCAGCTTCACGCAGGTGGACTTCCCCGATGTGTTTCGCCCCACAAGGGCGGTGATCTGACCTGGCTTCATCTCCAGTGACACATCCTGGGAGAGAAGGGAGGAGGAGGGTGGATTGGTAGACAGTCATGTAAATCCGATGCATTATGATACAAATATGAATAAAACAAATTTACATGTTTTACATACCTTCAGCACAAGGCTGTCATCATCTGTCTTGTCAGAATAGGAGAATGACACATTTTTGAACTGAATATGTCCCTCAAGAGTTTTGGGGGCTAAGGGGCCCTCCGCAGGTATTTTAGGTTTCCGATCCAAATATTCAAAGATCTTCTCGGAGGAGCCAATTGCCTTCTTCACTGCTGGATAACAACTCATGACAGCCTGCCAAAAAAGGTTGGAGGATGAGACTCTGGTTCGGTTTGTGTTCCATGAAACAGAAACGCAAGGACACAATATTTCACTGATTCCCCTGATCTCGGCCAGCGGCTCACATCAACGGAAGAGGTGAACTGGAGCTCGTACAGGACGAAGGACACCAGGTCTCCACTGCTCACGGTCCCTCGGGTGACGAGCACCCCTCCATAGTACAGAATACAGATCTTCATGGCCAGCGTGGTCATCTGGGCGAACATAAGCAATGGGTAAACTAATGGGCAAGGGCTTTACAAGGGATTTGTTAAATAACATTCTAGAATTATAACAAGAACATAAATGAATATGCAGATCGGTGCCGCAAGCCCGCTATTTAAGGTTATCCGTGTATTTCTCTGCGGTTAACAACTCGGCAGGAATGTTTTCATTCGCGTTTGAGTCGCACGTTCTGACTGAAATCTACACATGAAAATGGTGGAAAGTGAAGTGTGCATCTGAAGAGCTTTAAAATGCACTTTTTTTTTTAGTTTATTCTCCAGGTTTGTCTCACACAAAGATGTGCTAGCCAAACAATTCATCATCCGATCAGTATTCCACTCACGCTGTTGACGCAGTTAAAGACTCCATAGATCACAGCTTCCTGTTTGTTGAGAGCGTAGGTGTCCTCCATCCGCTGTCTGTACCGCTCAGTCTCGCCATCCTCGTTGGCAAAGCTCCGCACTGTCTTAATGTTGGAGAAGGTTTCCGTGGCCACGTGGTTGGCGTTAGCCAGCGACTCCTGAACCTTTATAGAAATAGCCTGAAAGATGGACAGAAACGCGAATCAGCTACGACTTGAGTACTAATGAAAACTGACCAATTCGAACACCGAAAATTTACCAGCAATATCTAAATAAAATGCACTTCACGATATTTAGGAAACCCGCCGTTACCTGTTGGAATCTCCCGATGAGCTCCGGCATGACCCAGATGATGGGCAGTCCCATGCAAGTGAGCAGGGTCAGTTTCCAGGACTGGCTCACCATGAAAAATATGAGGAAGCCAAAGCGTGCGGTGTACCACATCACGAGGCTAAGTTTCTCACTCAGTGCCTCGCTCATGGAGTTGGTATCCGTGGTGATGCGGGACACCAGGTGACCTGAAAGTTGCGCATCAGCATCGTTCAAGCAGTTGCCATTTAAGTTTGCGTTTACTGAAACTTTTGCAGCTCTTGATTATACACCCGTTTCGTTTTGTTTTGGGTGTTTTTGGCCAGCCCGTACAGCACGTGGGCGACTTACCCGTCGTCGTGGCTTCAAAGAAAGCGATCTCCTGTTTCAGCACAGCCTGGAAGACGGCGCCCTGCACCGAGGTGTGTATGCAGCTCATGGTGACGTTGTAAATGAGGTCACCTATAAACTCGAGCACCGCACTGGAGGGGACGACAGCGGACGCTTTCATCACGCAAAATGCCACTGCAAATCTTACTATTAATACCCGACCACTACTAACTTCAAATGGAAGGGACCCTTTCTCATGTACGCGCGTGCTGCTTTGTGGTATTTGCGCAAAGTGCATTCTTTTAAATCCACAGCTGGTTGGCTTCTACGTGAGCTATGTCACACTTTACATGCACGTTTAAATTCTGTGCAAAAGAGGCAAATAAAAACAAATAAAAAATAAAGACACATCTCAAATTTAAGACTTCACCACTTAGGCTGGAGATTCCTAACTCGGGCTGAGCTGAATCCGGACTGGCAAAAGCTTAGCCTACCTGGCAAAGGTCATTAGCGTCATGATCATGATGGCCTGCGTGAACGCATCAGGTTCCTCTTCACTTGCGATCCACTCAGCCACGCGACCGGTGTGCTGAGGAATGGCCATCTCACCTATGATCAGAAAATCACAATATATATATACACAACACACACAAAAAAAAACAGATCAAGCATAACATTATGACCGCTGCATGTTTACCATGGAGTATAATGCCACAGCCCTGCAGCAAATTGTCCCTTCAGGAGGAGTTTTATGTTGAATTTTTATTGAACCCGTTTCTGAGAGATGTTGAGATATTTGAACTGTTGTTCTTGGGTCTGTAATCTGTGATGCCTTTCAACTATAGTGGGTTATACTGAGAGGTGTCCCTAATATTTTGGCACCCTCATGCATATGAGTGGTATGACCAAAATTACAATTTGGAGCAAATCTGTTTAAGATATCTAGAAGCAGCTTTCTTTTTCTTCTTTTTTTTTTAACATTTGGCGTGGGAGTGGTCTGCACTCTCTTTAAGTGACCCTCTTTTTAATCACTGAACACTGAGCTTCCACCACAATAAGGCAACTTGTGCGGACACCAATAGTCAAAATATGAGCTTGAAAATGAGCAAGAGCCAACGACAGTCAGCGCAGTCAAAATGAGGTGTAACCGAACTTCTATCAATGGCCTACAGGCACACAACAGCGGTTTGATGTGGATTGGTAATAGTTGATTCAAAGCTCTGTCAGACTTTGAACGTCTGCTAGAAAGTAGATCACGCCCCAATTGTTGACAATAATTAACTCTGCATAAGCTGTTTTACATTCGATTGTGGGTTTCAATTTGTAATGACACTAACAGGCTGGCACTAAGCCAGCTCGTCTCATCCTGCCGCTCCTGTTGACCAGTGTGGCGCGAAAAGGAGCCGCTGCAGTGGGAATGGCGCTCGCAGCGGGCACCTTTAAGCGGGGAGCTCATTGCGGTGAGTGAGACGTGGAGCAGAGCAAGTTAGCTGCTTGGCCGTGAAGCGTAGCGGCGTAATGTGCAGGCTCAGAAATAAACGCGACAGCTCCTCCAGACCCCACGTTGCTTTGCTTTCCAGCTGTTGACTGATTCCTGGTAAAGCGTTGCCCCCTATTGGTTCGGAGTGAGGAATATGACCCACTAGCTTGTTAGCATCAATTACAAATGACCCCCTTTCATACTTTTTGAAACTATATCTATGCAAACCTTTACAACTGCACGACATAAAACTTATCAACCGTACTGTATAATGCAAACGACTTACCGTAGGAAGACAGAATCACAAGAACCAGCACGGCAACAAAGCGCCAGGCATAGGGCAGCATGTATCCCATCAGTCTCCGCAGCGATGCACCGGTGGGCTCTTTGGGCTTCTCAGAGGGCGCCCTCCTCAGCGCGGCCGAGACGCATCGACCCCAGGAGGCCAGGAGGGACGACACGTATCGACTCCAGTAGAGCCACGCCACCGACGTCACGGCGTAACCCTGCAACACCTGCAGAGTGGGTCACAATCAGCACGTAAACATAATATCCTGGCGGCAGAAATGCATCACCTGCTGTTGCTCCTGACAAACTTTGGAATTTAAAAAGCAGAGGCCCTCAAACATCTAATGACTTTCGCCGCCGTTTGCATGCCCACTAATTTTCTTGATCTTCCTCTACACTTTCGGTCCCATCACCAGCTTGTCCATCATCTGAGAGGCACACACCCTTTCCCAGGAGAGCCACCCCCACAGTTCCTCCCGCGTGGGCTGCCCCAGCATCCAGAGGAGGCTGATGTACACCGGGAAGTGGAAGCAGAGGACCCCCAAGCTCTGGAGCCCCTCGAAGCTGCTCATCCGCGGCAGGCCTCCCAGCTGGCTGACGGCGAGGAGCAGGCCCAGCCTCGACAGCCCGCCGCCCCACATGGCGACGAAGGGGTAGTGGAGGAGGGCGGGCGCGATCAGGCGCATGGCGTGCACCGCGCACACATCCGCCGCCACGAGGGCCAGGGGGGCGAAGTAGCTCATTTTCTGCATCTCGCCAAAAAAAAGGGGGTCTGCAAGGACAAGACAGGGCGGAGGGTTTCCGTGAAAACCGCACGACGTGCAACCACACCGGCATGCATTAATGCACTATAATAAATCGGGTTAGCACCGTTGCCTCATAGCAAGAAGGTCGCAGGTTTGATTCCGTGTCTGCGTGGGTTCTCTCCTCCCACCTACTCTAAATTGCCCGTAGGTGTGCGTGCGAGTGTGAGTGGTTGTCACGTGGCCCTGCGATGGGCTGGCGACTCGTCCAGGGTGTACGACGCCGCTCGCCCCATGCCCGCTGGGATCGGCTCCAGCACGACCGCGACCCGTAACAAGCGGAAGAAGACGAGATGAGACTTTATTAAATCATCTGATGCGCTTCAGCACTTTAACATCTTAATTAACACCCTGGCAGTTGTGGTACTTTTATTTCCTGGTATGAGATCAAATGTTTTTTTTTCTGCTATTTTTTTTTTTTTTTAGCTTTTTCTCTTGTAATCTTTCAGCTGCTGTTGTTATTGTTGCGTTGTGTTGCTTTACGCGGCCGCCACTGGCTTGCCAAAGGAACTGAAGATGGTTATTAATCTCTGGGTACAATCCTGCGTATTTACATGTGTATGTTCATCCATATGCACGGTGCCTTTTTTTTTTATAGATAAATCAACTTTAAACTTGGGGGTGAGGGCTCAAGTTCACGAGCGGCCGAGGGTCACTAAGGACAAGCAGAAGCCTCGAAAACGGACGCCGTGGCTGTGCATGGCCTCTCACGCAGAACGTGTGGCATTCATAGCGAAGTCTGCATTCACCTGCGTCGATATTTATGCTACGGCGCCCCTCGCTGGCAGCTGCGATGACGTCCTCTCAGCCCGAGCTGGACTGGTCTGCTGCTTTTGCTTTCGTTTTTCGGCCGCCTTCGCGTTTCTGGGAAACGGCTTCGTCGCCCAAACCCGTAAATTCACGAACGCGGACATGTTTTGTTTTGTTTTGTTTTGTTTTTTAAATAGAAATGAATAAACAAAGCACAGAGCTAAAACACGACAGCATGGCAGACGGAGTGTAAAAAAAAAGAAAAAAAGTGGCGTTATTTGGCGGCTATTTGTTTCCGCAGGTGTCCGGATGCAACTTACGTGTCCGCGCCGAGGAGCCGAGTTCGCTGTATTCGTCCGGAAGTGGCGACAAAAAACAAAAAAAAACGCTAGTTTCTAACTTAAAACTGTTGCCGCGTACGGGTGAGCAGCGCGGGCCGCCTGCTCTCACGCCGACCGACGTCTGGATCAAGAAATCGAAAGTAAAGTTAACCCCGTAAGTCCCTGACGAACCCGGAGGGGAAGTTCCGGGGGAGAGGGGGCCGCTTCAGGACGGAAGCCGAGGAGGCATAAAACACATTTTTTTTGCGTCAAGTTTGGTCGCGTCGACTCAGACGTCTTGTTTCCTGTATATTCAGGATGTGTGTTTTAAAATATTCGATCGCTGATATCCCTGATGGGAACCTGAACCATCTCCTAACTGCCCAACAGCGACACCACGCGACGAGAAGCTGAAACTGCCATGTGTGTCCAGTGTGCAGGATGCTATCTATTTATTAGAGCTCCAACAAATGTATAATAATATCATACATTCAGTTAAAATTGTTGAAATTTCAAGGATTAGTAGATTACCTTATTTGCAAATTATGTTTAAAGCTCATTGCCAATCAACATCAAGAAAACATATGGAAAAAAGAGAGAAAGCTATTACAACATAAACGGAAATTAAACATTTAAACTGGTGGAACATTGCGTTTCTGTGAAAGGAGTCGGTTTATAGAGCAATCAAAGTCTGCGATGAATCTAAAGTCTTGTATTATATTTAAAAAGACATTTAAAAGCACCGTGATTAGGAAACACAATGAACTGTTAAGTCTGATATCAGTTGTGATGACAGCGTAGAAATACATGTGTTTATGCATACTTGAGATAATCTGAACTGCAAGTTGGCAGCCAAGTCAGGAATGTTTTTGTTGCTTTATCCGTATTTTGATTTCGTTAGTTTGCTTGTTTTTTGTTGAGTTGTTTTTGTTTGGTTTTTTTTACATGATGTTTTTTTGTAAAGTATCTACTGTGACAAAGGGGCAGATTTAATAAGATTATTCCTTTCTGCTTCCCTCCATTCAGGAAATGGGAATTTTGCGTTAACTTAAATTGCTCTTTTTTCAATGAATAAATAAAAACTAAATTAATCTATGTCTACCTATCTATGAATATTCTTAATTCTATTTGCTTTTCAGTGATTTAGTAAGAGGCATGTTTGAAGGCCCTGGGGGGCCCTGCTGGCTTCTCATCTTGCCGTGTTGACGCTATAAACATTAACGATGGCTTCCATGTGTCCCAGTAAGCCAGGATGGCATGATGGTGAGTGAGCACAATACCAGGACGTTGAAACTATAGACGACAAAGTGAAAGGTCATGCCCAAATATGTCCTGACATGTCAGAATATTTGTGAATGACTAAAAAAAAAAAAAGGTCGACAGCCTCTGTGCACTGTGTGTGCACCCTATCGTATCCAAATGTAGATTATGTGCAGAGCAGACTATCTACCTCCAGCCATGCAAATGTACCATTTAAGCACGATGAGGCTGTGACAGCTGTTTTTGTTGCTGTTGCTGTTTTTTTAAGGTTAAAAAAAAAAAAAAGCTGTCAAGCAGTGGCCCGGAGGCCGGGGATATCTGGTGATCTGTCCTTGCGTTGCAGCCCACTAAACACAAACTGGGGGACTTCAACCCCCTGCAGATACTTTGAAGCCGTTGATAGCTTCCTTCCTTCCTTCCTGTGCCATCCTTTTCATGTAAGACGAATGGGATGAGCAGAGCTATACATATCTTCGCCACTTTGAACACCATTTTTTTGGTTGCCTTTCATGTATATTTAGAAACGCTGATGACACCTTTGATGGATTTATGGTGCAGCCTATCCCCGGTACCTTTGCAGACAGACAGGCAGACAGATTAGTGTTTGAAATAATATGCAATCCTTATCATTTAATAGCCATTTCGAGCGGCAGCCATGCCTTTGTTGATGCAGAGTTGGGCATCGGTCATTCAAAACAAGACGCACATCATAAGGCAATACTGTCCCTGCGTCCAAAATTCCATCCTTCCACCCTGATAAGTATGCAAAAACAGTATGTGAGTTTTTTTTAGTGCATCCGAAACATTAGCATGTACACAATAGTACGCACTATCCATACTCATCCCGAAGAAATATATTAGTATGGATTGATGGACACTAGCTAAGCAGAACCCCCCCCACAATGCAATGCGGCGATGTTTGGTAGCTAAGGTAGACCATAGGTAGACGGGCAAGAGCGGCGCGGTGCGCAGCTGCGTTGGTAGGAGTGGTCGCCATGGTAACAAATGCGGTAGCAACGTTCCCTCCCGACGGCAGGAAGTGCCGTGTGCGCTCTGAGTAGTACGTCCGAATTAATGCATACTACTGATATTTACTCAAAAGTGCGCCGAACTGAAGTGTACTTTTCGAGTATATACTGTTTAGTGTGGCATTTCGGACGCAGGGCGTGTCTGAGCTTAATGAGGATGTCAGCTGCGGCGTCCCGCCCCCTCGGCGCTCCCTCAGTGCGCATGCTCAAACATGGCGGCCGCCGGTGCGAGGCTCCCCCCGGTCCCGCCCGCGGAGGCTGCTAGCGAAAACAAACAAGAGCCAGAGGTGACGGACGCCGGCGGGGACGTGACGGAGTGAACGTCCGGCGACGCGGCACTCGCGGTTTGAATGGAACCGACGGGTCTGCACGACGTTTTCAAATGTATCACACTGTGTAAGCAAACGAGGGAGCTAACGTACCCGCCATTTTTTTTAAAGCGCCTCCTGTCGTAGTTTTAGCCTGTATGAAGAGTGCAGTTTTAGACATTAGCTTACACGTCACGACCTTTCTTCTCTTTAACTTAACATTATTCCTTGTTAAAAACAAAAAAAGAGAACGGGCCGCAACGCTTAATTACAACGTAGCACACACAAACTTGCTGCTGTGTTTGAATGGTGTCTAAAAGTGGAGCAAATGTCTGACTCTATGTGGAATCCTGTGCCACAGCCATTGCAGCCATGGAGGATATCGGTCTCCTTCCCAAACCCGCCGGTGACGCTCCCGCTCACAGACAGACGGTCACGGGCCCGTTTGGGCTGCATCATTCAGCGCCAGGTGGGTGCGCGAGCTCCAAGCGCCTCGAGTGGAGGAACCCTGGCACAATTTTGTCCTCACGGGCTGCCGTATGTCTGTGCTGCTGCTATGTCCTACCCAGATCATCTGCCTGCCCCAGACAAAGATGGACCCTCCAAAAAAGGGCCTCCGCCTGCGATAAGGGCAGAGCCGCAGATGCATTCCCATCGTCCCGCACAGAGAGCACTTCCTCCGGGTCCTGACAACAGTTAAGTGTGCAAAGTTCAAATCACAAGTGTTTTATTTTTTAATGACATATCCACCTTTGCAGACACTCATTTATGGAAGCTCTGTAGCGTCAGATGACATGCGTCCGAAATAGCTGAGAAACGGAGCGGTCAGCAGTCGCCGCCGATCAGAACCGTGGATCACGCCAGAGCGTATCCTGGTAAAGCTTATAATGTTTTGGTCATCCGCTCTCATGCAGTACGGCGCCAAAAGCTTCGGGACGCCTCTCAGCATAACCCAGTACAGTTTAGTACAGTCCCAGTAACAATTACGAAAATATGTCGACACCTCTCTCAAACAGATTTAATCCAAATTCAACATAAAACCCCCCCTGAAGGGAAAATGTATCGCGGGGCTGTTGTATTATATTCTATGGTAAACATGCAACGGTCAAAATATTATGCTTGATGGGTGTACATAAACAAGCATTTAAAAAAGGAAATTATGGGCAATTAAAACAACACTTAAAGTATTTGAATATGTTTAATAAGAGCAAGGGTGTGAAATAATTAGTATTTAAAAATAATTACCTCCATTAGTTGTGATTTGTAAAACTGCACAGTAGCGTGCTCAGGAAATGGAAGTGATAACAGATTATAAGTTAAAAACGAGGCTTGGAAAAAAGTTAGGATCACCAGATGTTAGACTTTGCTACACACCCAGCAGTAATGTAAGACGGGACACGGCAAACGACTTACACAGAAAATACAAACCAGATGCATGAATGCGTCAACTCCAAAGTGGCATCATTTTTGTCCAGGTCAATATCAGAATGTTTTTTTTTTTTTCTTTAATCAAAACAAGCTTGGTTTTCATTAGTTATCACGGACCAGTAATTTCTACTCAGATTCAACCAGTGCAACCCTGTTTTGGTGTCCCTGAGATCTTAATACTCTGATGTTTCGTCATTTTATTGTGGCGTGTCGATCCACATCCCTCACATTTGTCCATCAGAGTGACATTTATTACTGACATCATCTGAGAGAATTAAAAGGTAATTAAATAATGAAAAAAAACAATCTGTTGCATTTGTGCAACTTAGAACTTGACAATGCAGCTTGTTATTTTTGACAAATCCCATGTATGGTCAGACTCCTGCTCTCAGCCACTTATCCAGTTGTCTTGTTTTCTAACAGCGCTCCTCAACACGGCGGCCAAAAATGATAGCGCTCACGTGGACGGGGCCGAGGCTCCCGGGCAAAAACCCCAAGCCAAAGCTGCAGATCCGTCAAAGTGGAAGCAAAACAAGCAGAAACTGCTGAGGATGGAGGGGAAAGCATACGTCAGCAAACGGAAAAAAGATGGCGAGATTGTGACCAAACAGCCGAGGGAAATGGGACCGAGGTGCAACTCCGGCGCGTGCAAGAGGGCGACAAACCGCTTTTGCCACGAAGTCAGCGACGAAGCCCGAGCGAAGGCGTTTGACGAATTCTGGCAGCACATGAACTGGACTCAGAGGAAGCTGTTCGTGGCCCGGCAGGTCGATCGCGACCCCGTGGAGAGGTCGCGGGCGGCGGGCTCGCAGTCGCGGAGATCGATCTCGCTCCGCTATCACCTGACGGTGGACGGCAAACGGAGACAGGTGTGCAAGAACATGTTCCTGTGCACGCTGGGGATTGGAGAGTGGTCGGTGCTCAGCTGGGCACAGAAGGAATCAATGAAAAAGAGTCAGCCGCATGAGAACACACTGGAAAAGAGGCAGGCGGCGCCTCAGCTTCCGCTGCAGAACTCGGCCTCCTGCGTGGTCAGTAAAACCGTGGAGGTAACACAGGGTGAGTGCGTTCCCATCCACTCTCTGCAGTTAATTGTAAAAAATAAATAAATAAATAAAGTTCACCAACACAAACATTTCGACAACATTTGTAGGTTCCAGCTCCTCCATGAGGATTTCTCTCGTTCTGTCATAGTTAATGGAAAGGTTTTAATCACTGTTTGGACGTTCCAGCATGTCACCGCCGCCTTTGTGATGACCCTTTTTCCTCGGCTTCATGACAAATCTATTGATAAAATTAACGACAACTTAAAAGTGCGCCAATCTAATAAGGCAAAAGTAATGTTCGAACTTTTCCTGCCCTAGCCCTGCTGATGTGTCGTCTGTCCCATTCTGGAATGCAATATTTTAGCAAAGCCTTTATTGAGTTTCTGTAACTTTGGCACCAAGATCCACTGAACTGGTGAGAAATTGGTGTTCAAAATCATTGTGACCTCACAAAACACTTTTTTTTTTATTTGTGGTTACAGCTCAGGAATTATTACTTGGATTATCAACAAAGCTCACCGACTGTCCAATGGCGTGACGTGATGAAATGATGACATGTTTTTGTCAGAAAAGTCAATGGTCAACTTCAGCGCAATGGCTGGTTGGTCGAGGCATTCTCCTGAAAGCTGGTGACACGTGTAATATAATTACCACTGCATGTTTACCATAGAATATAATGCAAGAGCCCTGCACTAAATTCTCACTTTAGGAGGAGTTTTATGTTGATTAAATGTTGATTTATGTTGATTTAAATTTATTGCAGGACTGTTGCATTATATTCTATGATAAACATGCCGGGGTCATAATGTTACGCTAGATCGGTGTAGTATCTCACGCATGCCAGTGACACCACCTCCCCTCTGTTCTTGCAGGGGAACTGAACACCGCCGACCAAGACAGAAGCAGACCGGCAGAGCCGGAGGGACCAGCCAGAAAGAAATCCAGAGTCGCAAAGCCTCTAACGTGGAAGCAAAATCGACAGAAGCAGCTCAGGATGGAGGGCAAGCCGTACATCAGCAAGCGCAAGAAAGATGGCACGACCATAACTAAAGCCCAGAGGACGATGGGACCGCGATGCACATCCGGCGCTTGCAAAAGGGCCTCAAATCGCTTCTGCGCTGAGTTCGGCGAAGACTCGAGGAGCGATCTGTTCACGAATTTTTGGCAGCGCATGAACTGGTCCCAGAGGAAGATCTACGTGGCTGGACTGGTCGACTGCGACCCGGTGGAGAGAAGCCGAGCGCCGTGGACCCAGTCCAGGCGATCCGTCTCGATGCGCTATCACCTGATGGCTGACGGGGAGCGGAAGCAAGTGTGCAAAAAGATGTTTCTCTCCACTTTGGGGATCGGGGAGTGGTCGGTGCTTAACTGGGCGCAAAACGCATCCCAGGAAGACAAACTGGCGGAGAATTCCAAAAAGCGGACTCACAGGAAGTCTCGTAAAGCTTCGGAGCACGTAGTCCTGCGGGAGTTCCTGGAGAATTTACCCAAAGTGCCGTCGTACTGCTGCGGGACCTCGATCCCCAAGCTGTACCTGGAGCCGGTGTTTTCAAACATGTCTGAGGTGTACAGGCACTACTTCAACCACTGCTTGGAGAAGAAGAGCAAGGCCCTGTCGCGGCAGGTGTTCTGTTCAGTGTTTAAAAAGATGGACTTGGGGTTGTGTGACCCCAAAAAGGATCAAGGTTGTGCTTTCGGCGTAACTGGAAACTTGTTCAGCGATCTTTGGGACGAATACTGCATGAAGAGGGAGGCTCCAGGGCCACAGCTGGAGAAAACGGGTAACCTGTAGGGAGGGACTCAGGGCAACGATTCAGGGACCGAACTACTCTGATATAGAGCTGCGAAGATGGTGGCCGTGCAACACCGTTCATAAATTGCACTTAAAAGCTACAGAAGAAGCAGAATAAGCTGTTGTCCCACCACTGAAGTTTACGACCGGGGCTATTTCAGTGCATTTTTTGTAGGACAAAAGTGACTAGAAGCTCCAGTGTGGATTGTTCGTGTAACCCGCCTGTTTTTATTTGTTTTCAAAAATCATCCTCACGTTTCGGGTGAAACGGCAGCACAGAGCGAGGTGTGTGTGTGTGTGTGTGTGTGTGTGTGTGTGTGGGACCGAGGGTGGTTAGAATGCAGCACTGCTGTGAAAACTCATTTTCTACGCAAAGTCGGGACAAAGATTGGAGCTCGGTGTTAGACGGTCCCCCCTGGCTCCATTTCTGTGGTGCAATAAGATTAGAACATTCATCCATTCGGCTTCCAGAGCAGATGTCTCTCTGTCGGGCGTGCGAGGGGGCGGGGCCACATGAGCATGAGCAACATGTCTTTTATGTAATCAGTTCTGGTAAAGGCAGAGGGATGAGGCCTGTAGCCACACACAGTTATATCAAATGGTCCGTCATTAGAAGTAACCATTAGTTGGCTAATAAACGTGGCGTACATATAGATTCAGTCTGAAGCAACGTGACGTAAGGTTAATACTCGTTGGCGCAACTATTCTGTTGTCGTATTTTCTAAACGTTGCCGTTTCTTTTGCTGTAAATGTTGGTTTAACATTCCAGTCGTAGGCTGCAACAGTGACTCAATGTCCCAAACAAGTGCTACTTAATGATAATTCAAATACAGGAAATGCCTGTATATGAAATGAGGAAGTGTTTATCAGATCAATAAGCAATATTTGTGAGACTAAGGTGTTGGAAAGTACCCTTCGTAAATGGGGCTGGGAGAACATTTGGGAGACGGCGCTGTGATTTGTTTTTCTTGTGCTGATAATGACACCAGTTATATTTATGAATGATATTGGCTGGAAAAAAAAAAAAAAAAACGCCAGCGTGAATGATTTAGCTCGGCGGGCAGTTAGCAGCTGTGCTCAATTTCTGGTGGAAATATTGATTCGAGGACTTTGCAAAAATGACTGAAAACAACAATGTCGCGTTTCATTCAGTCCTATAAAGCGTAGTTTTGTTTTTTTTTCCCTCACCTAGGGTCTGTCCTAAAGAAAGTTGCTTCACTTCTGTGGAATGGCTGAAGAGCCGCAGTCATTTTTGTTTTTATAGCAGAAACGGCGCTGCTGTAATTACTTTGGTTCTTTTGACATCCTTTGACAGTGTTACCCGATACTCAAAGATACTCAAACGTATTTATCTGTGAGCGGCCGACCCGTCCAGAAAGCCTCTCGGCATCGCAAGCTGCATAAATCAGACATTCTTATCTAAGTCCCTGCTATTAGTCAGCTTTTATTGCCTCTGCAATTGTTTAAAAAAAGGTCAGATTCAAACCACGCTCTCCTTTTGCACTCACAACGGCTCACATGCCCCTTAATTTTTCTTTTTTTTTCTGTTTTCTTTTTTTTTTCTAGTTGAGACTCGGTGAGAGCTACAAATTACACAAGCACGCACATATGGTCATCGCCCTCCTATTCTTCTCCACACAGTGGCAGGAAGTTGTCCAGATATCCGCAGGGCCTCTGAAAGAAAAAAAGAGGGAGCGAGCGAACAAAGTGGGCTGGGAGGCGGTTTTAGAAGTGGCGGCGGGGATGGGAATTGGGGGCGACCTCACTCCGGAGCCGCAGGACCGCCGAAGCACGGCAGCGGAGCTCGCGACCGACGGCGGTCTAGATAAAGTCTGCGAGACCCCGGCCGAGCTCCGGGGGCGGTTTATGGTTTAGCGGCGGCTAACAGCTGGACTGGGACCGCTCGTCCGCCTGAGCAGAGAAGGCGTGGGGAGGCCCGCGCTCGTCGTGACCCGAAGATGTGGGCCCCGGTGCTGGCGTCGCTGGTGCTGGGACTGAGCTGGACGTGTCGAGGTGAGTCGTCGCCTGACGCCTCTGACGTCTGAACACACGTGAATCCGGCCGCTCAAAGGCCGCCTGAGCTGCGTTTTGTGCTCGTAGACCTGAATATTCACTTGAACAAAGTACCGTCCACTACTTCAATGTATATGTTAAACTGCAATGTACAAGACATCAGTTTCATGTCGTCTGTATTGAAGCCATTGTTGTTTTTTTAAGATACTAAATAATTTCCTCAATAGTCTCGTGTCCTCTGGGTCTCTTTTTGCTAACCCGTTAAAGACAGTGAAAAGTCTATTTTCTGTGGCTTTTCCCTCAATGTTTTTAAATTGTCTGCTGCACCAGGATGACTCTCTTTTAATGCGGTCATGTGAAAAAAGGGGGGAAAAAAAACAAAAAACTAACACGTCTAATTTTATCTCCATTGTCCGTGCCTTTTTTCTGTTATAATTTCATGGTCCCACACACACCTGCCAAGCCCATTGTGCAGCCCCATCGCATTCCTCCATTACCCAGGCGACAACCTTCGACCTTTATCAAGTCCCGGCCCACTTCATTTCCTGTTGCTATTCGCTTCTCCTGGAAACTTCCTGTTTATGTCGGGCCCATTTCCTGTTCCCTTTAACGCTCTGTATCAGGGACCATTTTTCATGGCCTGACCTGCATTGTTATGAGTGGCTGCTAATGCTCTGTAACAATGAGGGGCTGTGTGTTGGTTCTGTGACACGACTGTGAAAACAGTCTTGTATAGTGTTTCAAGAAGCAAGAAATAGAACTGCAGGCTGGACTGAAGTACTTAACGTGCGAGTGCTGCAAATTGTTGTGATACTCATTATGTCGCCGTCGTTTGTTTTGCCATTTGATTGAAAACGAAATTTGGGAACGCCGCAGTTGTGTCACCCTTGGTACGATTTTAAATGAGATTTGGACAAGCACAAGTTCTCAGTGAGAATGTGCAGCACATATTAAAGCATGGCAGCCGCTAGTAAAACAACACCACGCAGCTTATTGTAACACTGTGACCATTGCGTGTCTCCCACAGAGTATAATGAAACAGGCAATGAATTCTCCCCTCTGTCCGGAGTTTTATGTTGAATTTATATTTAATCTGTTTGAGTGAGGTGTTGACATTTTAATGATTGTTACTGGGGCTGT
Organism: Dactylopterus volitans; assembly: GCA_901007715.1. Lineage (NCBI taxonomy): Eukaryota > Metazoa > Chordata > Actinopteri > Syngnathiformes > Dactylopteridae > Dactylopterus > Dactylopterus volitans. The sequence goes on from CAAKHG010020488.1 coordinate 21,318, forward strand.
AATTTGTGATGCTGTTGAACTAGACTGCGGTATGCTGAGAAATGTCCCTAATATTTTGGTCATCCCACTCATGCTGTCTGCATTCGAGTGCCAAAATATTAGGGACACCTCTCAATGTTACCCAGTGCAGTTCAACAGCATCACAAATCACAGTCCCAGCAACGATCATTAAAATATGTCAACACCGCTCTCATAGAGATTGAATAAAAGTTCAATATAAAACTCCTCCTGAAGGAATTTCTCACAGGGATGTTTTATTTTTATTCTATGCAGTGGTCATAATGTTGTGCCTGATCTTTGTAACATGTATACACGTGTCTAATTCAGCTGCAGTTTAAGCCACACACCTCCATTGGTTTCAAATCTAGACATATCTTGGCTGAGGCTGTGCTCAGATGCATGTCATAAGTGGTTTTTTTTTTTTTTTTTGCAAATTTGGAATTTTGATCTAATAGATTTCTACTTTTAGTTATTTTTCCAAGTTTGCTTGATTTATTTAAAAAATATGGTAATATGCCAGTGTGTAAATTAGCACAAATGATCTAACCTGCAAAAATAGGTGTATAGATAAATGAAAATAGTTTTAAAATTCAGAAAATCAGGGAACAAAGTGAGAAACAATATTTTTGTTTAAAAAAACACAGAAACAATGTTTTCTTATTGTTAAAACTATGGATGTGAAATTATATTATTCTTTTTGACAGACTTTGGTTTCTTGTTTCACCAATGAAAAAACATGAATTATTCCTCAATTCACTGGGGACCTGGTGGAGGACTTTTAAAGACCCCCAGAGGGCACCAGACCCCATTTGAAAAACCACCTGATGCGGATCGCTCCGAAAATGCACCATCGCTCCATGCCCCAGCAGAACGCACCCCCTCAGCTGGACCTGGACCCGCGCGATCCATCGAGGCCTCTCACATCTGTGTGTGGGCGACCCACTCGCTTGGAACCAGTGCCGTGTGTGTGTGTGTGTGTGTGTGTGTGTGTGTGTGTGTGTGTGTGTGTGTGTGTGTGTACGCTCTGCCTTTTGTGAACCAATCTTTTTCCTCAACAGCTGCTCCAGGGGACCCGTGGGGCCAGTGTCCCGTCAACAGAAAGTGCAGGGACAAGTTTGGTGACGGGTCATGTGACCGGGAGTGCATGGAGCCCGAGTGTCTCAGGGACGGCTTTGACTGCCTGAGGGAGAAGGGCCACTGCAAGTAAGGCACTCTTGATTGTCGTCGTCGTTCATTCTACCGTTTTTTTTTTCCCTCATGTTGTGAAACAGGATATCAAGATTTCACAATTGCTTTGCGCCAGCTGGTCGTCCATTTGAACTGGCCTGTGCCGTCTCATTTGTATTGATATAACCAGCATTAAATCATTCTAGGTATGAGAATGTCATCTTTTGAGAGACAAAAAAATAAATTAAGAGTTTAGCATCATCAGGATTATTATTAAATTAATTTACTGGGTTCTTCCTTGGGCCATTTATGACCCCCTCTAACAAGCTGGATGAAAATCAACCGAAGCCAACCGAACGATCCCGGTGAAAGTGTGTGCAACGTTTTGGATTACGCTGTCTAACATCTCATCTTGTCTCTCCATCCGTGCCCCCCCCACGCCCACCCCCCCCCACCCCATCGCGGCTCCCAGTCCAGGCCACATCCCCTACTGCCGCAACTACTACGCCAACTCCCACTGCGATCAAGGATGCGACAACGCCGCCTGCGGCTGGGACGGCAGCGACTGCTTCACCCACCAGAGCCCCCTGTGGGCGAAGGGCACGCTGCTCCTGCACACCAGCATCCCGCTGCAAGGCGGCACCTTCTCCAACAAGTCCCTGCTCTGGGCGCTCAGCATCCTCCTGCGGACGCCGCTCATCCTGAGGGGCTCCACCCCCCTCGCCACCAGCAGGAAGCTGTTTGACTTCGACCCTCAGCAGCTGGCCGAGCTGCTGGCCGCGGCGTCGCCAGCCGACGCAAACGGGTGGGTTTTTGCGATGATTTTTGCGAAAATAGGCGGATGACGCCAAAAGCCACTGCACGCAAGACTCTCCAGTTTATTTTGGTGCGACGCCTCGGCCCCACGTTTTTCCGCGCCCAGAGTAACGCGCCGCTTAGAAATGGCTGCCAAAATGACGCATCTTCTCTTTCCTACCTCTCATTTGATTCCATCCCCCCTTAGCTCCCTCCTTTTCCTCCAAGTGGACAACAGGCCGTGCTCCCGTCTTCCTCCTACCTGCTTCCCTTACGCCACCGCCGCCGCCAGTTTCCTCCGTGCTATGATGTCACTGAAGCCCGGCCTGCTCCACACCCTCACCGAGCTGAAGGCCGTTATCAGCATCAGGGGCGTCCGAGAGGAAATAGGAAGCAGGGAGGAGGAAACGCCGGTGAAAAAGGAAGTCAAAGGTAGCCTCGCGTTTCCTATCTCCTGCGTGCATACACACGCGCGCGCGGCCATATTTTGAATTTCATCCAAGCAAAACAATACAGAACATCCCTCCAGTGTCTGCTGCGTATAGTAAGCTGTGCAGGATATGGTGCATTTTTTCAAATGAAAAGCTTTCAGAGGCAGAACTACTCACAAATATCATCACATTTACAGTGTCTTTTTTTCAGTTTTTACCAACTGTCCATAATTATTTTTAATTTCTGCATCCAGTAATGAGTCACTTGCAAATTTACTGATTTAACCGGATGTGGACCTCCAAGAATACGTCCGAATTTTATTTTAATTTCTCTCTGCCGCAGAGCCGACCCCGGTGTGGTTATGGGCCGTGGTGGCGGTAGCTGTAGGGCTGCTGCTGGTTCTGGTCCTGGCGGTGGTCCTGGTGGTGAGGAGGGTCAGGCAGCAGCGGGCGGAGAGAGGAAGCGGCACCAGGGCGAGACACAGGCCCGCCGCCGCCGACAGCGAGGGCAAGTCCAAGGCGTGGGCGCCGCACACCGCCGCCGCCGCGCAGGAGCGAAAGGTCAGATCCGGTGGGGAGAAGGAGAAGATCAGCCTGAGGAAGAAAAAGAAGGCAAAGGAAGCGGAGAAAAAGAGGAGGAGGGAACCGCTGGGGGAGGACGCCATCAGAATGCGGTGAGAGGAAACCCGCTGAAAGACGCGAGAGAATGTTATGTCTGCTTTAAGGATGACATCATGGAGATGAGTTATAGTGCCAGACTTCAACCTATATGAACTTTAGCCTGGAAAAATCCTGCACTGCACAGGGTTGAGTTGCGGTGCTCTAAGTCATTTCTCAAGTAAAAAATCACTGCTTCTGACACCCCTGGAAAGGTGAATTGAGCAATAGAGACGTCGTGCAACATACTTAGGACGACATTTGTGATGCGTTTGTCCTAAAATATAACAAACAGTTTGACTACCACCGGAATGTATCAGTCGTACCTAATAAGTCTGTTTCTCGAACACTACCGTCGCATTTAATGACGTCACGGTGTTGTATTCATGTGTTTTGGATGTGTTGCGGAGCACTTTGTTTTTAATTCCTTTAAATATACATGCAAACAATCAAATACATGGGCTTTGTTTTGGTTTCCAGGCCTCTCAAAAGGGAACAGGACATCGGAAGCGACACGGACTTCACCCAGAGTTCAATGGAAGACGTAAGCGCGCGATGCACCGGGCGACAGGAGGACGCGTCCATCTGCGACCACCGCAGCCCGGAGCAGAAGCACTACCGCGCTGGAAGCTCGCAGCCCTGCAGGGCCATTCAGTGTAAGCCGCGGCCATTTCATCCACTCGCCAATTCCAGTGTCCCGAAACTTGTTTTCCTCTCATTCATGCCTGTTGTGGAAAGACAAGACCACACCTAGTGAATTAGAGTCATCCAACACCGCCCATGAACGGCGTGTTTATGAGCATTCAGCGATATGAGATTCCTGAATTGTCAGTTGACTGTCCACCTCCAATCACTTTTGCCCTCCCATCAGCTCCATCTAGAGGATGGGAGAGGAACGCCATGCCTCCTCCTTTGCTCAGTCCCCCTCAGCAGGTTGGTCCTCCCCTTCATTTTATGTTGTACATATCATTTTGAGTTATTATTTAGACTCTTTCTTGTTTCTCTGTGGATTCAAATGTTCTCTTTTGTCTTTTTTTCCTCCCCGTTTTTCTTTTTACTACTTCATGTTAAAACTCCTCGGTTCGCATTGTGATCTGTCGGTACATTTTCCAATATTTGCTGTACGGCGCGTGCGCACGCGCTCACATCGTGACTTGCTTGTGCCGGCAGTCGGCGGAGTGGTGTGGCCCGGATGGCTCCGTGGTTCTGATCCGGGCGGTGCGCAGCGGCCTGGACAGGGTGGTGTTGGAGCTGCTGAGAGCCGGGGTGCCAGTTAACAACACTGATCACACAGGTAACGCCGTACCTCCCCGTCACAGATACTAACTCTCACGGTTCAGGTCATACTTTGCATAGGATTCTTTTATGCCCGTTGACTTTCAGTATGAGCAGTTATGAATACATGAAAGCATCAAAAGAAGATGACAAATTGTGCGCAAATGTATTTTCGTCGTTGCCCGGGCGATTGGCCGTGAGAGGCTCACACCTCCTGCAAACGTCTTCTCAGGGAGACTCGGCAGTTCCGCTTCAGCCTCCTCACGCATGAATCCGATTGCTGTTTTTGACTCTTGAGAACAAGACAGAAACGGAAGTATGAACCGGAATCCACATTTTTAATGGAGCAGATACCCCAAATGTCTGTGCCTCGATATTCCCCCCACCTGATGGCTGACAAGCGGATAACATTTAGCCTTAACTCCATTTCTGACCTGCGGGAGCTCATGCTGATGCGGCGTTGTCGTCGCCCGACCCACATGAGTAACCTTTCGTTTAAAAGAAGAGCACTTAAATCGGGTTGGTCCTCTAGCGGCCGATCAGCAGGCCAAAAAACTGCCGCCTCTCGAGCCGCGAGTGGCTGCTAAAAGTGCCGCGTTTGGACGTCATGCACGAGGAGGTTAAAGGTCGCCGCGGCGGAGAATAGGCTCACGAGCGAGCCGTTCGGTTCTGGACGATGCGGGTTGGGTAACAGGTGTGACTTAACCCCGCCTCTCTCACGCCCTCTTTTTGTGTCCCTCTCTCCCATCCCGACATCCTCTCTCCATGGCTTCACCCCCTCCCCCAGCTCCCCTGCTTCCCTCCTCTGACTCGGAACAAAGTTGAAAGTGCCTCCCGTGTCCCAAGCACGCGTCGTCCCTTCGACCCCTCTCCCGTCTCTGCGCATCTCCTCCTCTCTTGTCCATCTCCGTCGTGTCCCTGATTTCTCTTTCTTCCTTCGGCTGAGGCAGCTCACCCTTCCCACCACCCCCCATCCCCCTCCTCTCTCTCTCTCTTCACCACCTGGGCTTGACTACTCTGTTGTGTGATGGTTGTTCATTGGCTGACTTACTCCCTCCCTTCTTCCCCCCCACCCCTCTCACCTCCTCCTCCACTCTGGACACACGCTGTCTCTCAGGGAGATCGGCCCTGCACTGGGCATGCTCAGTCAACCACCTCTCCCTCACAAGGACTCTCATTCGCTACGGGGCAGCCGTGGACCTGCAAGACAACAAGGTAACTTCTGACAATTTCTGTCCCGTCGCTACAAAACAAATAATCTTAACTCTGGCCGCTTGAACGAAGTCGATTTGATTTAATGCCGATTTGCCATATTAGGAAAAAGCATCAAATAAGAGTCTGTGCTACATCTAAGCACCGCAGTGTAACTGATAACAAAATTAAAAATAAATTAAAATAAAATTTTTAACTACCTGGACCTAGAAAGCCAGAAAGCCGCTCAGCTTCACCGTCTTATAAATTATCCAACTCCACCCTGAATAATGACACAGGGAATGTGAAAATGATGTGGCGGCGGGACCTTGGAGAAGAAATGGACCATGACAAGTGGTCCAAAGTTGCCGCAGGATTGTGGTAAATTTGTGAAAGAAGCGAGGGGGAGAATTCATGCGATATAAAGCAACATATGGCTTCACACTGTACTACTTCACCCCATCTAGACCCCATAGAATGAACTTGTGGAACAATAACCTGTGTTGGACATGTAAAACCGACACAGGAACTCTCCCTTCATTGTAAAACAAGCCACTTTGGATTAAAGTATTAGAAATCTTAAGCAGTTGGTTCGGTTCAGAAATCCCTTTAAGACCAGTGTTGTGCTTATTATTAATATTAATATTTCCAATTGTGCATTTTCTGGTATTTCTGTAAGTTTGACATCAGTTTGTCAAGGAATTTCAAGACACTGGGAGGCAAACACAGTCCTTAGATCTAAAAGAACGGGTTGATAACATGGTGGAAATGGCTTCTTAGAAATTTATGCTCACTGGAATAAAGGGCGAGCAGGAAGAGGTAGTAGTAACTCTCTGGGACAGTTTCTGGGCTCACGCCGAACATGGAAGAGAGACACCTGCTTCCTCCGCGACGGCGCCATTCCGTCATGGGACTGGAGATGTGGGAAAGTTTTCCTTCTGTTGTGTAACGATGTATCGTTTTGTCGTGTAGACTGTATATTTGTTTGTTTTTACTGGACTTGCGTATTGGAGTCTTCCTTCACCTTAATTTAGTTTAATTTAATCTAAAATGTACAGTTCCTTTAAAAAAAAAAAAAAAAAAAGAATAATTAAAAAAAAAGAATCAGATTGAATTTCCTTAAAATCACAGAGGTATTCTGGGTCATCTCTCCACCAGGGTGAGACGCCGCTGTTCCTCTCCGCCTTTTACGGTTGCTATGACACCGCCCGACTCCTCCTCCTGCACGGCGCCAACCTGGAGCTGCACGACCGCAGAGGGCGGCGCGCGGCCGACGTGGCCAGGGAGGGGATGCATCACCAGGTGCTGGAGCTCCTGCTGGCCCACCAAATCCAGAGAGGGCCCGTCCCCGTCGACTCGGCCAACGACATGCTGTGGGAGGAGCGCGCTCTGATGTTCTCGCCGTGGGCTGCGTCGCAAGGCCTGCCGGGGAGGAGCGCCTCCTTCTCCGGCATCATAGGGCATCGGGATATGACGCCGCCGCCGCAGAGGTGAGAAGAATCAGGCGCGCACCCGAAACGTCCATGCCAGATTGCGAGCGTCAATCTGATTGGACAAACACATAAGCTGGTATCATGCACTCGTGCAGTTCTAAGTGTCCTCAAGCCTCCTCCTTGGCAGTGCATTCTGGGATATGAAGTCCAAGGTTTATTTAGCTTTTAAACGACCATTGTCAAAGAATAATCTTCAGTACATTTGTATTTTGATAACACTGGCAGGTAGTGTTATCTGTTAATGTTGTCTGGTATAATATTGTGATGGAACTATGTCTCCACAGTGATTGGTCGATGGGCAGAATACAATACCCCGCCCCTCAGAACTGGCGGCCGCAGCTCAACCAATCGGCAACAGCGCTCGTCCCTCCAAGAATCATGGGTCGCTCTCCTCGGCCTATCAGCACGCTACAGGAGGTCACCTCCGAAGACGAGGATCGGGAACGGCATCAGGAGGTTCCCAGAGCTGTGACGCCTCACTTCCTGTCCCCCCAGCCGGCGCCCCGGCAGCGCTCCTTCTCCTGCACCCAGCATGCCTTGCAGCGCCGCTCCAGCGCCCACCACCCGGAGCCCAACTACGTCATCGTGACGGAGAGAACGACCAACGAGCAGATAGAGAGAGTGGCCGTCTCGCCCCCGGCAGATTCCGCCGCCCACTCGGATCGCCAGCAGGCCGCGAACAGCGACGCGCCCGCCAGGGCGGAGCCGGCCGCGGCCAGCCCGTCCAATCCGGAGCATAAATCCAGAGGTGAGAGGTCAAACAACCCCAGTGACTGCACACAGACGGCCCTGTAGAGAGGAGGAGCCGGCGCGAGAACTCACCCGTGTTTTACTTGGCCTCAGGTTCATTTTGTTATTATTAAACCCAGTTCGAGTGAAAGGCTCAGCAGCAGAGGTCGGAGGTCAGAGGTCGGAGTCCGGCCGTGACTCACCTCGGATTCAGAGCGCCGCTCAGAGATATTCCCGCCCAGATCACCTCACACGTCCCCGCTCAGCCTCTCCTAAATTATCAGAATGTTCTGTTTTTGTGTTTCGTTTAATTTTTTTGTTTTTATTTTTGTGTTGTTGTTTTTTTCTGGGGTGGGTTTGTTACTTATAACTGTCCTGTTACGCTGCACATTTAAATAGGTGACAGAACAACATGAGTCAAATAAGTCGGAGCTGATGTATGCAATAAATCCTCTTGGAAATATACAGTTTCAATCTTAGATTTCATGCAAAATAAGATTAAGAATGGACTTTAATGGATGTAGCCTGGATTTACCTCCATTATAGAATGATTTTTTTTCCTATTTTTTTTAAATCTCAAACTGAAAAAAAATGCACATCTTTAATCGAACGTTCATTTTAGGCAGAAGACATAAGGGGGCAGCCGGCGCGTGCCTGAAACACCTCCGCACGAGCCAGTACCCATCAAAGGGTCTCTGTGTTTTTTTGCGTGTGTACGCGCGCGCGTGTGTGCGTGTGTGTCAGTTTCAAAGGCAGCATCTCGCTCTCGTGGGAAAACGGCGCTGCACTGACGACTTTTACAATCTGCTAAAGCCCTAACGTCATTAGAGAGGAAGAGACACTTCCCTCGTTCCCACGCGGGTGTGTCGCCCACGATTGAGATGCAAATTAGCGTGTGTGTGTGTGTGTGTGTGTGTGTGTGTGTGTGTGTGTGTGTGTGTGTGTGTGTGTGTGTGTGTGTGTGTGTGTGTGTGTGTGTGTGTGTGTGGGTGTGTGTGTGAGTGCGCGCGTGTGTGTGTGTGTGTGTGTGTGTGTGTGTGTGTGTGTGTGTGTGTGTGTGTGTGTGTGTGTGTGTGTGTGTGTGAGTGAGCGAGCGTACGTGTGTGTGTGAGTGAGCGAGCGTACGTGTGTGTGTGAGTGAGCGAGCGTACGTGTGTGAG
>CAAKHG010020494.1:0-10513 GCA_901007715.1 Dactylopterus volitans
TGCATACCTGAGCAAGCGAGCCGACCGACCGCGCGCGTCACTGGCGCGGCTGCACATAGAGCCGCCATTGTCATCCCGCCGCGCTGCTGCGCCCGCGCCGCTGCTGCTGCGTTCCGAACGCCGCCGGAGCGCACCGGTTCCTGTTTGCCACCCGCATCCGTCACGCGGGCGCCGCCGGCCGCGCTCGGCCGCATCAATAATCCGCAGCTGTCGCGGAGACAGCGGGATCTTTGTGTCCCCGCGCGTCCGTCACGGCGGCGGCGGCGGCGCTGTTTGCCGGGTTAATCCTCCTCCCCTGTCGCGGCGCGGCGAACCTGTTCGAAAACGGGGAGATGAATGGAAGCGGGGTTTTTTTTTGTTGCTCCAGCGGTGACTGTGATGGAAGGAATGATCACCCATCAATAAAGCCACTCACATCGCCTTGTCATGTTTGCCTTTGAGCGTATAAAGGCCGCTGACACCTGAGGCGAGGTGGAGCAGAGTCACCGCGCAGGGCGCCGGCGGAAATCACAGTCAGAGAAGTCTCAAAAAAAAAAAAAAAAAAAAAAAAAAACCATTTTTGGATATAAACTGTTTCTCCACCTGTTAGTCATAACAAGTGTTACTCCGAGGGTTCGGCTGTGGCCTCTACATTACTTTGAGGTGTCTAATTTCAGTATTTTCATTGTTTTATATAAAACGCATAGATCTCCAGTGTCAAATGTGATCGTTTTGTGTGATCAAATGAAAAGGATAAAGACTTGTTGTTCTTCTAGACCTGAGATCTACAATGCAGACCCTGCCCATCCTGGTCCAGCTCTTGGCCATCGGTGAGTGCGGCTTCTCTTAACGCGCGATGCCTGCAGAAAAGACGCGCCGTCCTGTACTGACGCTCGTTCGGTTGCTCGGCAGCATCGGTGGTGACGACGACGATCGCGGCTGCGACCACGACCGCCGGCGGCGCGACCACGACCGGCAAAGGCGCGACCACGACTGCCGGCAAAGGCGCGACTACGACCGGCAAAGGCGCGACCACGACTGCCGGCAAAGGCGCGACCACGACCGGCAAAGGCGCGACCACGACCGGCAAAGGCGCGACCACGGCGGCCGAAGGCGCGACCACGACCGCTCAAGCTGTGACCACGACCGCCAGCGGCGCAGCCACGACAGCAGCAAACGCGACCAACGCGACGAACGCCACCACCAGCACCAGCACCGGCAGCAGCAGCAGCGCCGCGCCTGGCGCCGGTGGCCACGCCGCGGCGATGCGCGTGATGAGCGCTGTGGCTGCGTGTCACTTCGCCGTCGCTCTCTTTAAGCTCCTCCTGGTCTAACTTGGTTTCATTCACTTGCAATATTTATGTCAGGGAAAATCTCGTCTTGATGGGTCCTCAAAAAAAAAAAAAAATCCAGATGATATGGTGTGCTGAGATGTTATAACCTAATTAAAGTGCAAAAAATACCTTGATTCGTGTCTTTCGGGACACATTTCTATGGCAATATAAAGTACAAATCTTTGACTCTTTTAAAGGCTTTTTTCCCACATTTTTTAAAACAAAGTTAATCCTGTACTGATGTGTTAAATTTTGGCACAATATTGATGGAACTTTTGAACTTCTGTGTCAAAATCTGTGAACAACTATTCTTTTTTTTGCTGCTTTAAAAAGTAAATATTCTGCCTCTGCACTCTTTTAACTTTGAATGTGTTGGCTGTACAGCAGACTGTCTGTCTTCTGTGACTATTTTGAGGTTAAAAGGCCAATGTGAGGCGTGCAGAAGGTGTGAAAAGATGCTGTAAAAACGCTTTCAAAATTGCAACTTTCCATTGTTTATTCTCATTATTTTACAAAACGCAAAGTGAGTGAACAGAAGGAAAATCTATAGATCAAATCAATATTTGGCGTGAGCCACCCCTTTGCCTTCAATCCGACATCAATTCTTGCATTGCACAAAGTCAGGGATGGATTATGGGATTGTAGTCACCATCGACAAGTTACACGGAAGGTGAGGCCGCAGAAGACGGTTTCGTGTCACGGGTCGAACAGCGTAACACCACCAAGCGCAGCTGCGAGACACGAGGCTGCGCCACATCAGCGGGGTCCCTCCCAGGCACAGATTTCAAAACAGACTGGGCGTTTCAAGACGTGCCGTTTGAGCTCCTCTGAAGAGGCACAAAGAAAACGGGCAACTTTGGGGAGGGGGGAGCAGTGGTAGGCCAAGGAAGCCACAGTCGGTGCAGCGGATGAAAGGCACATCCTGCTTTCTTCCGTTTGAAATCACAAGAATATCCAGCAGTGCCATCAACTCGGCACAGGCAGGAACCCGTGGTACCCGGGTAACACACAGGCATTGTCTGGAGGAGCCAGAAGTGGTCCTCATGTAAGACTGGAGGCCAAAAAGTCGTACCTGTGACCTGGAAACAAGGCTGTGCTTTAAATGTCTTATCTGCTGTAACACTTGACATCTCAACCTCAGTCATTTTTCTTAAAAATATTATTTTTCATGATGCACCGAGTAATGGCCCCCGACTGGAACGGTCTGTGTGTGTGTGTCATTGCACAACAAAAACAGAGCTCATCCGCAAGAAACAAACATCCGGGGAGACCTTCGCAGGTGCCGGATCAAAAATCAGACTGAAGACCGTCTTTTACGGCATCGCCGTCATCTGTGCTATTTGAAATAAGACTGCAGTTGAATTGTAAGATACACATCACTTTAGAAATATAACACAAAAACGTCAGTGAACAACTTTCTTATTACACAAGGACCCAAACAAATGGCGTCATACAAATGGGAAAGGTCATATTGTTATTTCCATGAGGTGTGCAATGATCAATGACAAGCGAAATGAATAAGATTAAAGAAAAAGCTGCCTTGCACCAAAATTTGTACAGTCAACTAACGATAGATTGATCACATAATAAATAATAAGAATAGGTAAAACAAATGCCAATAATAAAAAAAAGAACAATTACACAAACCAATCAGCATTCTTGTAAAACTTCATAGTCTGATGTTTGCTAGTTGATTCAACACCAAACAATTCTATTAGGGATTATTTGCTATCTTAATAGTGGAATGTTGATCAATTAACCCATCAGAGGAGGTAATTGGCTCCTGACATAAATCAGTCAACTGATTACTTGGGACAGATAAAAGACACATAAAAACATGATTTCAGTAAGAAATAAAAATGAATGAAAAAAGAGAGATCATGAGCTTCACTGCCGGTCACATGATAGAAAAGAGATGAGAAAAGCTGCAAAAGCGCGTTGGTCTAAATCGAGCAATCTTACGTTGATGCTGTGGAAAAAAAGTGCTTTTTTCCCCCCACCAGCTGCTTAACATTTGCATAAAATGATGAACTGCACACTCCAAATGGAGGTTTAAATGTTAATGCCAAATGTGACGTGACGTGTTTCACTATACTACCTCTCCTCTGATATGACTTAGTCAAATATAAATCTTGACTCGAAAAACATGAAATGACTGCCGTTCTCTAGGTTTCAACATTCAGTATTGAGCATGATGCATGTGCGGTAGTTGGAAAGAAGCCCTAAAAATCACTTGCAATGGCACCATCGGCCCATATGGTGGTGGTAAAACACACTCTTTGGCTGCGTGGGCAACCTCTCAACACTGAAGTCATACTTTGTTGCTCGTATTATGAGTATCAGTATCAGCGTTGTGACTTTCCTTTAAAGGAGAATTTCTGAATGAATGAATCAGACCAAAAACATTGGTGGATTCTGAAAGTATTCCCGCTCCGTTTCACACAACTTATTGATCCAATTTTGATTTTTAAATTGACCCAATCGGCCCACAATTAATTTCAATCCAGTTCCAATTGCACAGTGCCGATTCATAGCAGAAGTTATGTGAGGGGACTTTTCCTATAGAGCAGGTCTCGCAAGCACCGAGCAACAGCTGCAGGGGGAAAAAAAAAAAATCCCTTAAACGGAAGAAAACCTCAAGCAGAACCGGACTGAAGGTGGCCGGCCATCTGCCCCGGCCCATTCATTTAAGAGAGGGAGGAAGAGGAGAGGAGGAAATGGAGAAAAAAAAAAAAAGTCTTCGCAATGTTTTGCAAATTTATTAAAAGTCGAAAGCATAAAATCTTCATATTCACCAAAGTAACCTGGACCTTAATTCAATACCTGGTAGAGGTACCACACTTTGACTCCCATTTAAAGCCGCTGTGTGGGACTCGTATGAGACTGGCACTGTTTCGTAAGTAATTCAACCTTGTCAATGATTCTCGGGATCTGCTCCGGATCCTAATCAGGGCATGTCGAGCAAGAACACTCAGATCGTTTCCAAAACCTGGAAATTTTATTTACAGCTCAAGTCCGTCACATGCAACATTTTCTTAAAATGAATAAACATGAAATTAGCAAAAAAAACAAGAAAAGAAAAAAAAATGCATATTATTTTCTCCAAAATAGCAATATACAAAAATAGAGCTTACAAATACTGTACAGCAATTATCTCCAAAAATATTCTGCTGCAGAATTCTTAGTTTTACAAACAATGTCTGTGAAAGTCCACAAACATAATCAGTGTTAACAAAAAAAAAAGGGGGGGGGGGGGGTGGGGGGTACTCGGGTATGCTGGTAAACATGGGAGGGTTCAGGGGCTGGATATTTGTGAGTCGGCAGGGCACTACAAAATAAATAACACACCAAACAAAGAAGAAGGAAGTTCACTTGAGTTAGGCAGTGCTAAAAACTCCTAAATGGCCTGGTTGCTAAAACCAACCACGGAGGAACAGTGAAGCTCATCCTCATCATACAGAAGATGGCTGTAATTGTTGTCTGACATATATTAGTAGTTTTGTCACACTCTGCCTAAACTCTGCCCCACCACTGAATGTCGTGCCCATACTCATGTCTGGATCCATCCACTAACGCCGCCTCCCTTTCATCCAAAATGCAGGACCGATCTTTCTCGTCGGCAGGGGGGGACCGATACACAAAAGTTCATTTTAGGTTGGCACTTAAGTTTTGAGTGGAATCAGGACGGCACACGAGGAGAGACAGGGGAGTTCGGGTGAGAGAGGCGCAAAGTGTTCACAAACACACACACACACACTTAATGGCCAAATGGCAGGAAGTGCTCAGCTGCCAATTAGTTTTCTATGTAGGAGCATTTCTGTGCGCCAGATATATTGTATAAATACACAACTACTGCTACCACGATCTACGTACGTTTAACAAAGGTGATGTCGGTGACAGCTACTCACATTAAACTTCATTTTTCTTTCTCCTGTGAAACATACATTCAAAGCTTAAATTGGAACAAAGCTGAAGACTTGTTAGCAGCGAGCTTCGAAATTGTTATCTTTCGTGAACGGCGGCAGGTCAGCTAACCCATGTTTGGTTAACCTAATAACAGTTCTCGGAGAATATCGTATATGACTTAACGCCGGGAACATTAGATCTTATTCGCTAACATTTGCCAAGTTTAATGAAACAGACACGGCCTCTTCATAAATAAGATTTGGGAGAGAAAACACGTCATCATGGAGGGGACATTATCTTGCTTATTTTGTTCAACATATAACAAACCCCATCCACCAAAATGCCAGGCCAAAAAAAAAAAGAGAAAAAAAAATACTCCTCTTATGTCATCATGTACATTAACATGCCATTATGAAATGAATGATCAACATAGCCCTGAACTTCTTTTGTAACTGCGGTAGCTTTTGTTCAAATAAGGCCGACATGGGAAATGTGATTCTATGAATGGAGTTTCTGTGAAAAGTTAATGGTTTTCTATGTTGCTGTGACATAATGCTGCGTTGCTGCAAGAGCGAGTGCACCTCGTTAAGGGGCACGCAGCGGCCAGCCCGAACACCGCCTCCGCTCTCGTCCGGCAGCTGACACTCTTTTGCTGCGACCCGCACCACAAAGGCTCTCCACTGGGGCCCGAACATTCACAACACGGGCGGTCGGGAAGTAACAACGCTTTTCCAGCGCATGTGGTGCGCTCGCACTCTCAATGCGCTGGAAACCCATGCAGTTCTGGCCATGACTTTATTCGGTGTTTGGAGAATCAAATCTAAAATGGAACTGAGCATTGTTAAAGTTACAGGTAGTCGTTTTAAGGTTAAAAATAGGCAATGCCTGGAAAGATGTTTTGGTGTGTTTCTCAATCAATAAGTATGTGAAATAAAGAGCTGCTGAGATTCCCTCATCATAAATGCTGTAAATGATACAGCACAAGCATCGGATCACAGATTGTTCCTTTACAGAAATGTAAGATTATGGTCTGGCAATATGCAGTACATCACAGATACTGCTTTTTTTTTTTTTTTTTAAGCACCTGCTCGCTAAACTCATCAGCACATTTACCCAGAGCAGCTAACAAGAGGACAAAAAAAAAAAAATATCCACAAAAGCGGGGTTTAGAGGAACTGTATGAGTGGTGCAGAACAAAAAGCACCCTGTACCGTATAGAAAGAGAGCGAGGGGGACGAAAGCACCAGAATACTGCACCCCAAAGCTTAACTAGCCAGTGTGTATGAATGGAAATGCTGCTTCATTACAACCTGCTGACCACCAACTCTTTAGCGGCCCAGCTGTGGGGGTGGTGGGTGGGTGTCGGTGTAGCTTTCTGCGCCCCGCGCTGTGTGGCTGTGTGTGCATGTATGTGTGTGTGTGTCATAGATAAGTAGTGTGTATCTTGACCAATATCACATGTACCAAAATATTACAATAAGTTAAAAAAACAAAAACAAATAATCTATTAGAGTAGAAGCAAACAAAGGTAACTGCACCCGTGGACGCAGCACATTTTAAAAGCCCGACTCTTTTCTCATCGATTCTGAATGATTTACTCATGAATTTGTTATTTTCTAGAAAGATGCACTATGGTACTTCAAAGATGCTTTGTTTTGTGAGGCATCTCCACTTGACAGGACAATTAAGATTTCATGTGGAGCAATCCGCTGAGACATCCATGGCGCAACTTCAATCACGCAGAGTACAACAAACTGCAACATTTAAGTCATTTTCATTGATTATGTATGCTCATTAGTGACGTTTGTTCTGTAAAATAACTTCTGTGTAAAGCACCAGTTTATTCCTGATACTGCTTAAAATGTTGGAAATGTTACATTTGAATGGATGTGTAGTGAGATGCAATCCATACGCAATGACTGGTGCGACTGTAATGAGCCTCTGCTGGCCCGACAGCACTCATATCTAGAGGATGCAGCCTGATAAATTACTTCGGTTAAAAATCTAGTTTGTTCACTGTGCGCTGACAGTGTAATAAATAAGGACAATAACAACAGTCACATTGTAAGAGTGGCTCGCGGCCAATGAATTATAGGAAGTGTTTTGTATGTGTCTTTGTATTCTCTTTCACCACATTCAAACCATTCACATTTTGCTGAAAATCAAGACTCAGAGTTAACCTCCGAGCTTAATTTCTTAAGTGTCTGTGCAATTAGAACAAAATTAATTGTCCAAATTTCCTGACATTTAACATAGGTTATGGTTGTCCCTTTGAGATTATGTTTTTGTATTTACTAATTAAAAATTAAAAACCCCTGTGGCTTTGTACTGTACATGGAAATTAAAGTTAATGATAAAGTATAAAACATACCGTGCTACCACGATTACAAGCAATTAAGGTTTGACTTCTTATAAAGTGCTTGTTAAAGAAAAATTTGACTTTAGTGTATTGTAGTTCTTGGCTTTTGTTTGTTTTTGTTTTTTTTCTTCCTTTTTTTTCCTTCTGGTCTTAAGCTGTTGTCCCAAGAAAAGT
Source organism: Dactylopterus volitans (assembly GCA_901007715.1). Classification (NCBI taxonomy): domain Eukaryota; kingdom Metazoa; phylum Chordata; class Actinopteri; order Syngnathiformes; family Dactylopteridae; genus Dactylopterus; species Dactylopterus volitans. The sequence continues at coordinate 7,753 of CAAKHG010020494.1, forward strand.
GCTTTGGTTGTGAAAAAGTTAGCAACCACATCTCGGCCGAGAAGGAAACTTACTTCGATCAACTCTTCTTCTTCTTCATTGTCCACAAAAAGAAAAACATGACAACAGTTGGTTATCTGTCCGAACGCGTATCAGAGAATCCTCATGAATCGATGCAAAAGTAAAAGAGGCGATGATGGCTGCAGATCCAGAGTTTGGGAGAGGTTCTGCGCGAAGACTCCAGTTTCTCAGCTGTGTCTGCGGACTCATACTTAAGTATGCCAGTACAGTTTAGCATGAGTGTTGAGATGCGTGTCTGTGGGAGGGGGAGTCTGCTACACCAGATTCTCGATCCCGGGCAGAGGTTGCTGTATCGGCTCAGAGGGATCCATGCTGCCAGCCTGCTGGGCGAGCTGCAAGACGGGCATGTTGCACAGCGGGCAAACCTTCCTCACTTCCAACCACTTAATGAGGCACCTAGGAGAATGAAGGAGCAGTAGAGTTAAAGCGAGGGTTGCAGAGATAAGTGAAGGGTTGCAGAAAATCTAAGCTCGATTTAGCTAAAGTCGTTATTCTAGCTTCTATACACGGATACAGGCTGCATCAGTTAATGTGCTCCGTGTTAAATGTGTTTGGGATTTCACTTTTGTCCCATGTGACGCTTTTTGTGATTGCTGATTTTGATAAGAGCTTCACAAAGTTATTAAGTTATTCATTATCGTGATGAAATTATTTTCGGACACTATGTTGCTCATCATTGTACTCATTAACACATGTCAGCCAATAAGTGACACTGAGCTGCAAAACATGTTTTTCCTCCATCACGCGCACGCAAGTTTAACTTTTAACTGTGCTGCGTTTCACTCTGCGCACATCTTGGACACAACCAGAAAAAAATTAAAAATTCTAGAGACCCGTTTACGTATGTTTGTGCACTCGACTTTCAATAGAAGTTTAACTGAGACTTATTGTTGACAATTGTCATTTGAAGAGTGGCCTTCAAAAGCACGGAATATGCACAAGGCCAGAGACAAACATGTTATATATGAATGCAGTGTTTTTAACCTAATTTTTGCTGTTTATTGATTTTCAATTTCTATGTTTGCAAGAGAAAACAGCATGGTCTTCACTCCTGCATTCTTTTGGTAGTGGTTTGTTTTTTCTGTATAACAACATAGCTTCACTTGCGCTCACAGTGAAGGGAGTGTTTATACAGTGGATTCAGTGAGTGGAGACCACTCTTGCAGCAACCGGGGGGAAAAAAACTAGGCCAAGGGAGGTGTCGTGCTGATATAAACAACTCATTTTAAATGGTCAGGGCATGGGGGGAGGTGTGGGAGAAAGTTGGCTCAAGCAGTCCATCATGGCTTGTGCAGTTCCACATGTTTATCTTTGTGAATTATGTACGGGAAAGTGTAATTATTTACTTTATGTTACTGCACTGCTGTCTAAGAGAACAATTTTTTTCAATTTATTCATTGTGTCTTACTATGTCAAAGATGCATGACGACGGAATTGTTTGTTAGGGAATTATGTGCAGACGCATGCGTCATTTACTGTGTGGATGCCTGCGTGCGTGTCCATGAGAAATCCAAAAGCCTTATACTTACTTCCTATGAAAGGCATGTTTGCATGGACAAATCCCAAGCTCGTCTTTCTGTTTGAACTCCTCCAAGCACACTGCGCATATCTGAAAGACAGCGGGGGAGTTAGATAGGACACTTGCCGTATTGAGCCATGCAACAAGGTCAGATCTGTTGGCTTTAACCTGGTGTTTGGACTCTGCTGTGCTGGTGTATAAAACAATGATCAGAAACAAACAGCAAAGGTCGAAAGGAAAACAAGATAAATTCAACCAACATCTGAAAAAACAAAAAAAAAACAACACAAAGCAGTAACTCACTGTCTATATGCTGTTATATAACTGACTTAATTCACACTGGCCGCACATTCATTTGGTGGCCAGCAGCTATATCCTAGTAGCTATAAATAGGGTGTATATTTCATTTTTTTCAACTGGAAGGTTACTGTGAGCGAGATCATTTGGAAACATTCTTATCAGTCACTGTGGTCAAAAGTCATTTTTCAATTGATCAGTATCAGTTACATTCAGGCTACATTCAGGATGATCCCAATCATTTGGTGTAACACAGGTGCCACGCACAGAGAGGAGTTTTACAGTCAGACGCAGCCAATCTGCCCAAAGTGTGGATTCCATCGAAGCATTGCTTACTTCCTAAAAGAGTCAGTGGCCCTTTGGCCTCCATGCGGAATGCTTGGTCCTGCTCCTCTCACACTGCCAAACCCTCACGGTGCTAATGCTATTCCCTCTCCGAGAAAAAAACCTGCCTCCATTAATGGCTTGGTACCCTCTTCAGTTGAGGTACATACAGTGAAGTCCTTTTGACTACTTGGTGAAATACAGTACTTTATATTGAAGTGATTTTACCATCTTAGCCTAACTGAAATGTGTAATGGAGGATTGGGAGTCAGTATCACTCAGTATACTCAAGAGTAAAGAACTTGGATGGGCGAAAAAAAAACAAACAAACCAAAACAAACACGGGGCATCCCTATGTTCCAGTTTACTGATCGGCACTTCACCACAACTTTCGGTGTACATGCTAAAGGTTCTTTTCTGTCGTTTTTCCAGTTCATGGGAAAACAAGCATGAGCCCATTTCCATGACACAAATCTAATGCTAGAGCAGTCTTAATTTGACCCTCTCTACCTCTATAAACCGACATTTAATATACTACCTCCTTTCACTATACATTCACTT
>CAAKHG010020496.1:0-12052 GCA_901007715.1 Dactylopterus volitans
AAAAAAAAAAAAAAAACCCCCCCTCCTCCCCCCCCCCCCCGCCATATCTGTCCTTGGCTCTCACTCGGAATCTGTTACAGATAATCCTCTCTTGCAGTTCATCTACCTCCCCCCCCCACACACACACATACACACACACACACACGCACCCCTCCACCTCCTCCTGTCTTCCGTCCAGCATGCAGATGTTATCTGGCCTTTTGCAGCCAAAGTGGTGCAGAAGTGACAGTGAAGATCTCGCGTTTGGTTGGCCCGCCGCCACGAAAAAACAGGATCAGCGCTGTGAGCGTGATTGCAACTCTCGGTGTGTGTGCGTGTGTGTGTGTGTGTGTGTGTGTATGTGTGTGATGCTACCTTTTGTGAGAACCAGTTTTAGTCTGAGGATGTCTTTGCGCATGGAATGAAGGATCAGGTTTGTGATGACTGAGGTTGGACTCCAGTGTTGTCAGGAAGGGTCCTACAAAGTATAGTGAAACAAAGCGTGTGTGTGTGGGTGTGTGCGTGTGTGTATGTGTGTGTGTGTGTAATTGAGGCTGATTGGAGGAACTGTCTTCTTAATGTTTCCTTCAAGCGACTGGACGGCAGCCAGGTGCCTCGAGGTTTAGGATTACTGGAGAGCAACGCGACGTGAGAGGATGTGCTCGCGTGCGCGTGAGCGAGTTATCTGGATGCTATCGTAGGAAAATATGATTTAAAAAAAAAAAAAAAAAAAAAAGTTAGCACGAAATAGTCGAGAGTTCAGTTCCGTCTCTGCAGAGCAGGCTGACTGTCTGGGCGAGTCCAAAGCTCAGAGGAGAAAAAGTGTCGCCTTCCGTGCGCACTGGTGAGAGAGGAGCGGCCCCCCGAAGGACCAGGTTCCGGCCCTTGGCCACGCGGGGGTCACTTCGTTAGCTCTCACATCACCCGGCTTACGTTGGACCATCGGAACAGCGCGCACGCAGAACCGAGCGGCCGCACTGACGTCGAGGAATCCGGCGTCTGACTCACGCTGACGCGGAGCAGAAGCGTCTGCTTCTTCCCAAGTACACACCTGCAGAATCCCCCCCCCCCCCCACCCCAACTCCTTTGCTCCCAGCAACACACACACACACACACACACACAAATCTTTCCCACCCTCGCCCAGTCTACAGCACCCATTCATCAGCAGACTGACCTTTACCCTCGGGGGGCCTGTGGCGATGCAGCCCGATCGCAGGCACGCCCGGGCGTCTGGATGCGGCGTGATTCACTCCCGAAGCTCCGGCGGGAGAAAACACAGGGCTGATTGTCCTCTGAGGTCACCTGCGGTTTTGGCTCGGGAGGTTTTGTTTGGGCTGCGGAGCGTCGTGCACAGCTGCGGATGAAAGAGCTGCTGAGTCACGGTCCAGATGTTCACCATGGAGCCATCGGGCGGGTGGGGAGGGGGGGGCTCCGAGTCGGGCCGGCAACGGAGTTTTATGGTGACTATAATGATAAAAAAAAACAACAAAAACAAATTAAATGTGCACTTATTGAACTATCGTGGTGGCCATGTGAGGGAGGGCTGCGACCGCGCTGATATGTTTTATTTTTTAACTCTCAAGATAGTTTTTTTTTTCTTCTTCTGCACCAGTTCAGATCTAATCTTCGTCAGTAATACAGAAAAAAAAAGAAAAAAAAAAAAGAATGCGTCACATGACCAGTCTGGACATGCAGAAGCCGACGTAAACAGGAAGTCGAGGGTTAGAAAACGAGACAGGAGGGGTGAGCAGGTCGACCCCAGAATATCAATACCGCAAATACTCCCTTTGAAGGTTATTGCTGGCACCGCTTGGAGGCTATAGATAGGTCAGTGCCCCCCCCCCCTTTTTCTCTCGTGCTTCAACACTGGGACATATTTTGCCTTGAAACTGCATCACGTTCCCCAGATTCAAACAACAACAACGACCCTGCTCAAGCGCGAGTCCACGTGGAAATCCTGGAGCTCACAAATGTCTACGTGAACATGGCTGACTGCTGTTAGGCACAACAGTAGGGGGGGGGAGGGTGGGCGCGGATTTCATTAGTTCTGCAAGTATTTTGTCATTAACCAAAGTACCGGACAAATTGGAATGTTGATTTTTCATTCCGAGGTTAAGGGCCCGCGCTCCAGCCGGAGGGTGGCCGTGGGTGTGTGTGTGTGTGTGTGTGTGTGGGGGGGGGTGTTTGAGGACAAGTGGTGTTTTCGTTTCATCAGCGTGCGTTATGATTATTTATTTTACAAGAGTTGGAAAACATTTTATTGTTCTCCAAGAAAATGATATAAATATTTGGACAAGTGTTGCGGGTTGCCGGAATAACAGCTCTCCCTCCTGCGCGCGTTGGCAGTAGCGGCAGAATAAATGTGATTCATTTGACGGTTGCTCGCGCACACCGAAATTCCTCATCCATGTTAAATAAACTACAGCCAATTTGGGCTAGTAGATAAAGGCCAATAAACATAAGCTAATGTTGTGTTTTGGTTTTTTTTTTTTTTTTTTTTTTTTTGTGGGAAAGGTTCTCCTGCCATGACTTTGAATACCCAATAATGCACATAATGCGAAATAAATGAGCTGTATTTAATTCAATGAACAGCTTTTTATCTTCTGTATTTATTTGATTTGATCTATTTTTATTCCATTTTCTTGATAACACCACTGCTCGCTGCTATAATTGCGCTGTATGTCTCGTACAATGACAAATGAGCTCTGAAGTCTGAAGTCAGTCAGAGTGATGACACCTTTTCCAGAGGTCTCGAACGAACCGCAAGATCGTGATTTTCAAAATAAAATGTTTCCAGTAGCGTATCCAAAATCCCTCCATTTTAGGGCCTCTAAAAATCGACAGCTGCAAATGTCGCAAAAAAGATATTTGTGTTAAAACTTAATTGTAGGGATGTGGATGCTCTCTAGATCGGGGCCAAAATTCTGAGGCTCAGTCCTGCTCGTATTTTAATATCACATAAAATATGCATCATTTTTGCCAAAGTCATCGCCCTTACGAATGCAAACAATTCTGTTTTGGTAGTAATAGAAGTAATTTAAGACTAAGAATGCTTACTTAAGTGACAATTTGCAAACCGGCCTGAATTTAGTTTACAATTTCTGTAGTAAAAAAAAAAAAAGAATCGCTGAAGTAGGAGTCTAGTAATGGACGTCGCTTTTGCTCTTGGCCCAGTAATGTAACGTGGGCAGCCCACGTCACCGAGCCAGGAAGCGTTCGCCACGCGCTACAAGTACTACAGATGAATGCACCCCAAATATCTAAACACGCGTCCTGTCGGAGGCTGCATTCACTTCCCTGGCGCGCTCCGGCAGGCCCGGACTCGCGCTCCCCGAGTGAGACGGCAGCGGCCCGGGCTCCCGGAGCTGGAATTCCTCGGGAGGGAAATTGCCCGAAATTGTTGCGGTAACTCGCCGCTTTGCCACTCCGCTGAGCGGCGGGACCCGACTCAAACGCTGCTAAAAAAAAAAACCGCTAAGAGCGCAGACGGGCGAGGAACCGGAGGTGGAAATTACCGTCAAAACTCTCAACCATAATTGAGAAGAAAATCAATAAATTGGTTTAAATTTGCTTCCAAGTGAGGCACTTTACAATGAAAGGGGCCTGGAATGAGTTGTGGTGCAATGAAACAAAGCAGTCAGTAGAAAAGGCTGTAGAAAAAGTAGAATTTTTTTTTTTTTTTTTGCACATTTCAAGAGTCTGGACATAAATGAGTATCGATATGAGCAAAACTATAGAAATATCAGACAGGGTAATCACAGGTTGATGCTTGACTCCAAGTATAAATTAGTATACTTGGTAAAAGTATATATTCAAAATTGTCGTTTAGTTCCACTGCAGTTTTTTTTTTTTTTTAACCTTGTTAACATCTACAAGCTTTCTGAATCCAAGCCGTTTTCCAAGAAAAAAAACAACAACTAATATATAAATTTGATTCCCAGAGAGGAGTTTGTGAGAGATCTAGAACCTCTGGAGGTCGTGTGTAAGTGTAACTCTCTCTGTACGTGGGCTGAGGTGCTCAAGGCGCCGATGGAACCTTAAGGTCACTATTTTGGGTTTTTTTTCCTGCAGATGTTCCTCGGAGAAATGCAAAAAAAAAAAAAAAAGTTTAATAGCGCTGTATTAGAAGAAAACAGGAAAAAAAAAGTGGGTATGTGGGCTTGGATGAAGAATACGGCTCTACGGATGTTGATGGGAAACTTTTCACACAACAATTTATGTAAACAGTTTTATGGATCTTTCGCTTGTTTTGTGACAGCTTGTCGCCTTTTTCTTTCCTCCATTTCGAGACCCCGTGCACACTTACGCGCAGCGGCTCTTGTTGTGCTCATTTGATTGCTGACTTGTGCGTTTGTTTGGCTCGCAATCGTATAGAAACCCTTCAGGAACATCTTTGAGGGCGGGTGGTTACTAGCAACCGACTTTACTCGCGTGGCCCTTTCAGAGTGGTTTGCGGCGCCGAAACGTCGCCGGGCCCGTGTGGGCTGAGATGCGGCTGCAACTCGTTTACAGGGGATCATCGCGTAACGGCGCCGTTTCCAGCGCCGCCCGGCTAAGCCCAATTTCACTGCGTCACCCAATTTAAAGTGAGAGTCATGTGTGCCGCCGCTAATCCCACTGTCACCGGGAACAAGCGGTTATTTTTGGATCACTGTGCTCCTTTCTTCTTCTTTTTTTTGTTTTTTTTTTCTTCCTTGAACCCTTGAACTTTCCTGAGAGGAGTGGGTCCAGGGTTGCCTGGGCGACAGGACAAGTCAACAACATCGCGGCAGTGGAGAGACTTGATAGATGTTTCAGGACTTTGTGATGTTTTTTTTTTCTTCTAATTTTTTTATCATTATTATTTTGGGGAGTGATTTTTTTTTTTTTCCATTCAGCCCCTGCATGGTCCTCTGGTTCAGCGGGAGCCGCTGGATTATTGAAGGCTATACTCATTAGTCTAATTCGAATCACTTGGCTGGGTTTTTTTTCTTCTTCTTTTTTTGGCTCAGCTGGGGGTCTGAATGCGTGTTTATGAACCTGCAGACTGTGGAACAGCGGCTGCCCAGCGGGCGGATGTCTGCCCACCCGTGGCCGCCTAAGTGCTGCTATTTCAAGGTCTCCCCGTCTGCTTCGGGAGGGCCGTTGCCGTGGGAGTGGGGTCGAGCCACAGCTTTTTAGGGGCCAAAATAATCGAGCCCCTTGTTGAAAGTGTTCACGTTTTAACAGGGTCGGCCTTAAATTGCAGAGCCCGGCCTGGTTTTTTTTTTTGGTTTTTTTGTTTTCCTTTAATCCGGCAGCAATGAGGCCGTGATTGTAATTATTTGATAGGCCCGCTCGTTTAGTTGAGTTACAGTCCCTCGGCGGGGCCGCGTATCTGCGGGCACACAGGGTCCCGCTTGTTCCCGCTTGTCGTCCGGGAGGGCGGCTGGGGGGAGGTCACGACGTTATTAATGATGCTCGCGAGCCTTTAGGTGACATTATGGATTTCCTACCTTGAAAAAAAAAAAAAAACAGAAATAAAAGGTTCCACTGTGTGCAGAAGCGGCGCTAATGAAAAAGTGAGCACCGGGTTTGTCGGTTGGTGTAACTGCCTCGAATAAATGAATCCATTAATTTGCGCCATCGACGGCTAAACGGCGCGGCGATCGGTCCCCGCTGGCGCCGCCCGCGCTCGCTCCAGATTCCGCCAGCCTATCAAAATAAAACGCCGCCGCTCCCCGGAGGGTCTTTTTTGCGGCCACGGGTCGGGTATTTTAAGGTCCTTGAAACTCTCTTGAGCCCAGGTGAAAAGCGCTGTTGAGGAGGCCTGTTCGCGGCCACCAGGTGTTTATCAAGCGTAAATATGTGCTGGCGCGCGCGGGGGTTCTGTGTGTGCCCGATGGCTGCTTTTAGATTTTATCTATTTACGTTGTGTGCGTGCGCCGCCGCCGCCGACTCGCCCGTGTGTGTGCGTGCGTGTGTGCGTGTGTGTCTGTGTGTTCAGGCGGCGTCGTGGACAGCTCGAGCACTTATTTTACCGGCCTTCTCAAAATAGCTCGGGCCCCAGCGTGATCGCGTGTTTATGTGTGACGGACACTTCTGAAAAGCTGGCGGGAGTCGTGCGCGCGTGCTTGTGTGTGTGTGCGTGTGTGTGGGGTGTGTGTGTGTGTGTGTGTGTAGGGGAGGTGGGGACTCGCCTGGCAGCTCAAGCAGCCTCAGAGCGAAATCTCCAGTTCAAAGTGTGGTTAGTCTATACTTAGCATGGCGTGCCCTGTGTGTGTGTGTGTGTGTGTGTGTGTGTGTGTGTGTGTGTGTGTGTGTGTGTGTGTGTGTGTGTACGGTGTGGGGTCTGCCAGACGGAGACAAGGGGATGCCTGTGTCCACCCATACCTATTAATCCTCCAGGGGTGGGGGGCGGGGAGGGCCTGTGGCTAACGGTTAAAGCTAACCACAGCTAAACTGAGATGTTTTTAAAATCCAGGCCGAGAGCATATTAGTGGAGGACATGTGTGTAAAACTGTCACATTAGTTCAGAGCTGCACTGGAGCAATTTTGCATGTGTGTGTGTGTGTGTGTGTGTAGTGTAGTAATGAGTGTGGTACACAAGTGCAGCGCGCTCAGGAAAACGTGCAAGCCAAAGCACTCGCATAAACATCACAAGTGTACTGCACATGTATGGACATCCTTTGTGTGTGCAAATTGCTGAAAATGAATGTTTACCGTAGTCACGATTACTAGTTACTTCTCTCAGGAGTGATCAAATGGTTTACCAATAAATGCGTGTAAAAGTAGTTAGTTACTAGAGGCAAGAATCTTTTGTTGCCAATGAAACTCAGTGAAATGGTCTTTAACATGTGGGGGACCTGCGTGTGTGTGTGTGTATGTGGTAAGGAGTGTGGTAGTCAGAAAAATGTACTGTACATTTATGTACATCTTTTATGTGTGCAAGTTCCTGAGAACTGGTACTTAGTTACAATTTCTAGTTACTCCTCTCAAAGGGAATTTAATTTTCCCCCAATAAATGCATATAAGGGTGGTTGGTTACTGAGAGATGCAACTTTTGTTAATGTAACTCAATGAAATGTTCTTTAACATGTGGGAAACGTGTGTGTGTGTGTGTGTGTGTGCGCGCGTGTCCGTGTGTGTTTCTAGTTACTTCTCTCAAAAGTAATCAGATCGTCCACCTATAAATGTATATAAAAGTAGTTGGTTACTAGAGGGAAGAAACATTAGTTGTCAGTGTAACTCAATGAAATGCTTTTTGACATATGGGAAATGTGTGTGTGCGCCTGCGTGTTTACATGCGTGCGTGTGTGTGTGTGTGTGTGGGACTGGAATGCACTGTGTGTTTGTACTGGGCTCAATATTTACAATCCAGCAGGGACCGGCGGCGCGCGAGCGTGAGCCAAAGAGACGCTGAAAGAAACGCTGAAAGACACCAAAGCGCCGCGAAAGATGAGCGAAGGGATTCAAAACAACGTTGTCGCCAGAAAGCTGCCCTTTCCGACCTCCGCTATGACGGATATCTTGGACATCTTTACATGCCGGCGGGCGAGAGAGAGAGAGAGAGAGAGACGGGATCTGTCAGGATGCGTCCGCTGTCTAATTCCTGACATCCACCGATCCCGCGTTCATTCTGTTGCTCTCCCGTGCACGGTCCAGGCAGCATTACGCAAATATACTTGTGTATTTGTATCCCGCAATGTACTTTTACACTCGTGTTTTGCACAGTTTATACAAATATCAGAATCAGAAATACTTTATTAATCCCGGAAGGAAATTGTGTGGTCACAGTTGCTCTATAAAGACGCGGGGAGGAAGTACCAAGATATAACAAAGAATGTAATCACAGAATAGAAGTTGGCCCGATATGAACAGTTTAGATGAGCAACGTCTAAACAAATCAAATATATAAACAAATCAATAGGAACTACGTTATGTGGAAGTGAAACGTAAAGTACTTCTTAGGAGTGTGTAGCAGGCACGAGCGTGATCGATATTTTTCTCTGGCGAAAAACCCCGACAAAACCTCATCGCGTCTGCTGCAAGATGGGCGTCATTTAAATAAACGGCTAGCGCTCGGTTTGATGGTTAGCGAGCCATCCGGGTATGATTTTTCTTCTTTGCGACTTTCATATTTCTTTTTTTTTTTTTATTATACACAACCCCCCCTAAAAAAAAAAAAACTTTACCAAAAGTAGAAGTATTCGTCTCTGTAGTGGACCAAGGCATATTTGATTGAATTTGCCGCTAACGGGGGCAATAAACGGGGTTATTGTTGTTATAAGTAGCGTGTGAGCCAAACGCAATTCACGTCTTCAGTCGCTGCTCTCTTGCTTGGTGTGTGTGTGTGTGTGTGCGTGTGCGTGTGTGTGGTGTTTTCACTCCAGCATCACAGTTTGAGGATTTTGTTGCGATAAGCTTCGGTTGAGGGTTGCAGAGTCTACGGCCATTTTTGCCATTTTTGAATTCCTCAGATTTTCCATGAATGTACCGCCTTGAATCCGATTTACCATCCCAGTGTTTAGTCACTGCAGTCTTGGAAGCCCGTTTCCGCCACAAAAATGTTAAAAAAAAAAAAAAAAGAAAAAAAAAAAGAATAAAAAGTCGAAATTATGAGCTAAAAAGTCAAAATTCCAGGATACATAACTCGAAATTTCAAGATAAAAGTCACAATCCTCATTATTATTAAATAAATCATCAGCTTAATGGACCCAAAAACCATCATAGTGGGGAAAAAAAACGACCCTAATAATGCCTTTTGAGGAAATTGGATTTGACCAATAAAATAAGCCATCGGTGCCTACAAACACGTACAAGAACGCGCGCGTGTGTGTGCGTGTGCGCGTGTGTGTGTGTGTGTGTGTGTGTGTGAGGACAATGGCTGTTGGCTGCATGCCTTCACTACGGTACAAAATGTTCTGGGTCAGGAGAGCTGGCAGCGGGCCAGCGCTCTGGACTGGAGTAACCTCCGTCTCGCCGCTCCTGCACTCGCCCATTCAGGCCGATCACTTTCAAGGCGAACCCCCCGCCGAGTTATTTAAACACACACATTAGGGACAAACTCCCGACTTTACAGGACGCCATAATAGCCGCTCCGCCATAAATATTCATCGCAGCTCACCGGCTAATCAAGATGTCCGCTCGCAGCTATTTCTCCGCCCGCAAAGGAGTTGCGAGAGTTCCGGGATCTGAGACTGGGACCTGGAGAACCAGGGTGGGGGGGGGGGGCGAACCCTCCGTGGGGATAACGGAGGCGTCTGAAAAAAAAAAAAGGCGTTCACAAAACGGATGCCGTCGCGCGCTCCTGCGAGTTTTATTGGAGAAACGTTCCTAAAATACCTCGCCGCCATGTCAGCTGTGCCCAAGTAAAACGGTCTTTCGCATACCAGTGTGTTAGCCCTTTAAGAGAGGCGTTTACGATGAATATTTTGGGAAATACAAATACGCCTTGATATATACGTATATATAAACCATCACCTTCCGTGCTTAAATTTACGCCGTGGCGTAATACATCGGATACATATCTGATGTTCTTCAAAGCGACCTCGGTCTGAACGGTCACGTCGACATTTCATCCGACTTTGACGTCACCGAAGTGAGACGTTAAAAAGAAAAAAAAAAAACGATTTTGCGCCGGAGGAGGCCAGATCGCCATGGGAACGGTGGATTCGAGCAGCCGCTGCTCCTCGAGCGGAGCGGCTCACGCTGGAGTCTGATGGTGGTTTGAATTTGAATTACAATTTGAACCACGCAAAAAAATAAATAAAAAAATAAAAAAATTGGATCTCAGCAAAAAAAATGAAAAAATAAATTTGCAGTGTGAGCTTCAGCTGGTACGATGCCAGCAAAAGGAGGTTAAGTGAGAGTTTTCCCGGAAGTGCTGTGGGCCCGGTACGGCTCGCTCTGTAGGTCCAAATGTCGCGCCACACACCTTTTTTTTTTTGTTCTTATAACAACCATTTTGTTTAGATTTTCTTCTTGCAGCAAAACCCCCTGGAGCTCTTACGTGCGCTCTGCCTGCAAACCGGCACTTCTTCTGCGCTCTTCCGAGACTTCTCCGTCATCTCCCATCGGGATGGGAGGCGGAGAGCTCGCGGGGAGGCTTAATAATCACCCGTTTGGAACTCGCGGGCGATCATTTTAGAACTTTGTGATTGGCGGCTCGAGTTGCGGGATTTGTGAATGAGCTCCTTGTCTGAGGCCGGAGGCAGATGCTAGAGGGTTCGGCGAATGGGTGTTGGTCTGGAGACTCGCGGGTCCCGTGGTCCAAATAACACCCCCAAACTGTTTTTTTTTTTTTTCCTTTTACTTGAATAGTATAAATGGGCTTGGCACATTCTTCTGGCCGGAGGCCGTTTTTGGTCGCAGGAAGCCGGCGAGCCTCCTGACTGCGTGCGGTTCCTTCTTATTGTCTCAAGCAGCTGGAAAACTCTGATTTCTGCACCGCTGCCATGTTTTCACTCCGGCTGCCGCTTTTCCGTGTCTGCTCGCTGCGACTGCGCTCGGCTGTAGGTGGTTTGCTTTGTCGGCGGCGCGTGCGTGTGCCGGCGTGTGTGTATTTCATTCCGTCCAAGTTCTTGAAAATAAACTCCCCTAAACTTGTGGTTGAGACCAAACCAGAAGGCTCAAAAAGGTGGCAGCCTAACCGGTGATGAAGACCTAACCTGTGTTGGAGGCCGAACCAGTGGTGAAGACCTAACCAGCGGTGTTCACCTAACCAGCGGTGAAGATGAGCCAGCGGTGAAGGCCTAATCAATGTTGAACACTGAACTTGTAGTAATCACCTAACCAGCGGTGGAGAACTGTCTAGTGGTGGAGGCCTGAAAACCTAACCTATGTTGGAGACCTGCCCTGTGGCATTCACCTAACCAACGGTGGCAGCCTAACTGATGATGAAGACCTCACCTGTGTTGGAAGCCAAACCAGTAATGAAGGCCTAACCTTTAGTATATTCTCCTAACCAGCGGTGGAGACCTGACTAGTGGTGGAGGCCTAACCGGTGATGAAAACCTAAGCTATGTTGGAGACCTAACTAGTGGTGGATAGCCAACCAGGTGTGGAGACACTACCAGTGGTGGAGTCCAAGCCTGTGTTGGAGACCCAACCAATGGTGAAGACCTAACTTGTGTGGGAGACCTAACCAGTGTTGGAGACCTAACCATGGCTGAAGACCAAACCAGTGGTATTCACCAAACCAGCGGCGGAGACCTGACTATGGAAACCGGTAAAGTGTACAAAGACCACCAGTATAAAAGAGTTTGCAAGTGAACAGTCAGCCGATGGCTCACTGAATTCCACCTTATAAGGAAAATGCCTTTTTAACCATCTAAGGTCACATCCCCGGTCGTATTGTGCATCAATTTAAAAATTCATGTTGAAAGCATTTATAAAAGCGTTCAGTATGCCCCTCCTGTGTCACTACATGATACTCTTGAGATGCTGTTTAAATTGGGTCTCTGCAGGTAGTGAGCAGTGTAATCTACAGTTTAGCCGAATAGGTTTTGTCGCTGTGAGAGATACAGAAGCCTGTCAATGCATCAATTAAAAAAAAATAAAATAAAAAATATAGGTGTTTTTACTTTTTTCTGTTATGTAAGTCAATATTGGCAATTTAGTGAAATCTAGAGGACATTTATTCATATTAAATTGGTTTTGATGAGAGGTTTTTTTGCTGTTGCTGCTGAGCACATGTCACCACAGCATATTTTCACACTAAAATTTTCCTCCCAGTTATCGCACGGCGCCCCAACGCTGCTCGGTGAGTAAGGTCGTGCGAAGCGACGTGTGACAGGCAGCGCTTCCTTCCAGACGATCGTCCGCCGCCGAGCGGCGCGCCTCCATCGAGCGGCGCGCCTCCATCGCGCCTCCATCGAGCGGCGCGCCTCCATCGAGCGGCGCGCCTCCATCGAGCGGCGCGCCTCCATCGAGCGGCGCGCCTCCATCGAGCGGCGCGCCTCCATCGCGCCTCCATCGAGCGGCGCGCCTCCATCGAGCGGCGCGCCTCCATCGAGCGGCGCGCCTCCATCGAGCGGCGCGCCTCCATCGAGCGGCGCGCCTCCATCGAGCGGCGCGCCTCCATCGAGCGGCGCGCCTCCATCGAGCGGCGCG
>CAAKHG010020497.1:9610-25357 GCA_901007715.1 Dactylopterus volitans
CAGTGTACTCAGACTTTGCAGGGCGATTTTTGTGCGTGTGTTTTTTAAATTGCAAGTTTCCTGTTAATACTCCTTCCTCTGGGGACTGGAGGAGGGGTCTCTTTCTCTCTCTCTCTCACACACACACACACACATACACACACACACACACAACAGTGTGAGTTAGGGGAATTAAGTAGGTGGAGCTTGGACACAGGAATATACTGTAGATACGCGATAAAGAACATCTGGTCAAACTTCAGCTCTTCCATCTCACGAAAGTCCAGCAGAGTCAGCAGATATTCACCCCCCCCCCACCCCCCCACACACACACACACACACACACACGTATACACTATGAATGAATGCATACATACAAGCAAACCGCTCTCGCCTGCAGTCTGTGGTAATGAAAGGGGACATTAAGCAATGCAGCCGCTGGCAACAAAGTAAAAGAGGCCGTTCAGAGCTGCATTTTAATTCCACGGCCGTGAGGAGATCTGTCGTGGGGGGCGGGGGGGGTCTATGTGGTCGGGACGGCAGAGAAATAAAAACTGAAAATCATACAGACTCTAAGAGCACGCATGAGAATTGATAGAAATGAAGAGTACATTTTAGCAGTGGCAATCATCAATGTGATCTAAGCCGACGTGGCGCGTCATGATGAAGGATTCAAAGTTCGAATCCAGCATGCAACTAAAATACACAAAAAAAAAGAGTATGAACGTCACTATTATTATTACTTTGTCCTTGTCGTTGATATTGATTCATATGCGCTGGACAATGAGAAGAGAAGTTTCATTGAAATGTCTTTTTGAAGACTTTTCCGCACTGACACAGACAGACTGCGACGCAAACGTGGTCCCGCGACCGAGGTGGCAGAGGAGCATCGCCGCCTAAACGCTTCCAAAGCTTCCTGTCCTGGACGTCACATTCAGCGAAAGTGAGGTGGAAACCTGTTGGAGGTGTGTGTGTGTGTGTGTGTGGTTGGACCTCTCCCTCTCGCTCTTTCTGTCTTTACCTCCCTGCCCCGCCGCTGCTCAGACGCCGTGACCTTTGCCCCCCCCCCGGTGTTTCTCAACCGCCGCGCTGACGTCACCGCTGCACCGCTCCAGCGCGCCGCTCCAGCCGCTCGCTCTGTCGAATCGAAGAATCAACACCTCGCGGCCCCCCCCAATGTCAACAAGTGCAGCCTTTGGTCTTTGGATCCAGCGGTGTGGTGCGTTATGAGTGACCTATTAGTGCGTCTCGCCGTGTCACGCATCCGCCGCGTGTCGCGCTCTTTTTTTGTTTTTTTTTGCAGAACGGCGCCAACGAATGCAGGGAGGAGAACCGAATGGGACCAGGGCGGCGGCGCACGATGAGCGGACAGCAGCATGATTGGATATAATCTTATATGGATGCTCCTCGGATGGGGCTCTGTTGATGTTCCGCGCGCTTCTCCAGACCAGTTGAACCGGTGAAGTGTGGCGGAGCAGCGCCGGAGTAGCGCCGGCCGTTCTGTTTACTGTGGGAGGCGCTGACGTCCTCCCTGCCCTCTATCCGGTATTTGCTTTGCGGTTTAACCTCGGTGGGTCGACGCCCCCCCCCCCCATCTGTCCACACGGCTCCTGATATTAGAGCGCGTGGGTCGCTGTGCAGACACACTTTGGCCTCCGGGTTGTAGATTGTTTGATCAATGGTGAGGTAACGTGCTGCTGGGTTGGTGGGGTCTTTAGGGACTGTCCTCATTTTACTCTCACTAGGCCACTGTGGTCATGTGTCTCGCTTTACGCTCGCCCCTCCCCCCAAAACTCCCCCACCCTCCCAGTGAACAAAACCTCTCCAGAGTGTCTAGATATATGATCTGTGTCATCTGACCACCAATATGTGCAAAATTAGTTTGACTGGATGTCTGTAAGCCAATAAAAGTGCAGTGAGCATCTGAGCCACGCCCCCCTTTTGAGGCAGGGGGGGGAAGTGCATCGCGCATTCGGATCTGCTGAATTAATAAAATACACAAGTTGTGTTTAAACTGTGTCAAAGGTGAATATGAGAACTTGTATGATCTCAGAATTTCGCATCAACATTTATAGCTGCGACTCTCTCTGAAAAACTCATCTTTCACAGAAGGAAACTGGGGAAATGAATTGGAAACGACTGATTAATTCTGGCTGTTTTTAAATTTTTTAATTATACAATCAGCTTATAAGGCATCCTATTGATTATGTGTATAAGATATTCATGAGACTTTGAACGCTGTTTTCTTTGGATACTTAAGACATGAATAATATTCTGAGTGCTCAGTGGTGTGAAATAATACAAACCATAAATGCAATGTTTTAAAGCATCACTTTCTTCATGGATTTGATTTTAAAAAAATAAGAAAAATGAATGAACTTTTTCAAACTATTGGAGGATTTCTCGCTTTCAGATTCTCCATTCATTGAAACCGACACGTGACAATGTTAAAATGTTCTTATTTCATTACTTTTTTGGATTGCTAATCATTTTTGAGCGCTTCCACAGGGTAAATTCACGATATTTGGCACAAGTCTGGAACAGAATGGGGTTCGATCCTTGAATAATACAGAGAAAAAAACCCCCATTCACTGTTTAAGGAACACACACGACAGCTTGCATGCACCCTTGAAGGTTCATCCTGGCGTTGACAATTATAATCCACCGTGTTTCCTGTGGTTCTCCCAGAGCGCGTTTAGCCCGCTTCTCTAGTCAGCAGCACCATCTAGTGGCCACAGTTAAACCTGCAGTCTGGAACGCGATGGCCCGTGACACAGGCGTCATTTACAAAATATTAATCATTGCCAGGTGAATATGTGCGAAACTGGATCCGCGTTTGTGGCCTCCTGGTGAAAGGCTGAACTGGTGTTCCTGAAAGCCTTTGTGTGTTTACATTTAACCTCAGGCTCTTGACTATGTTCCTTGATGTGACGTAGCTCATATAAAAATAAAACAATCCGTCATCTCGCATGTTCGTTCTGTGTTTTTTTTCCTTTGTTTTCGAGTTTCTCGCAAGTTTTTTTTTTTTTTAGCGTATTTTAAATAATAAAAAAAATATTCGGGGTGATGTAGTTTAAAAACCCAAATTAGAGTCCCGAGTTAAGTTTTTGATTTAAATTATCTCAAATTTAAATTGTTGCTAAATCCGATCAGGTCTCCTGCTTCCCATAAGCGGCGTCTGTTACAAGAAGCGCGCGTCGGCCTTCTAAAGGGAAATACAAGTCCCATGATGCACCGCGATTAAAGTGGAAAGTACGGAAATGTTTGAAAAAGCGTCGGACTTTCGTTTTCGCTTTTAACGCTGAGTAACTGTGAGTATCAACTCTCTGCCGTCGCGCTCGGTGTTGACTTACAGAGACGGTTTAATCGCCCCCGCCTCGCTGCTGCCGCCTCCGAATTTAACAAGTTTAACCCGGTGAAACTGTCTCCTCCAGGACGCCATGGCCGCGCTGGATCTTCATCTGGGCTCGAAGAAGCAGGTGAGCCGCGTCCCGGCCTCGTGCCCTCGTGTCCAGACGGTCGGCGGGGCTCGACTGAGGCGGGCGGGGGGGTGTCAGGTGTGGCGTCCCACCCGTGGACGCGCGGGAGGGATGCGCACGGAAGTAACTAACTTGTGTAATAGTACTGTGTTCCTCCCCCTCACGCCCCCCTAACCTCCCTGTTAATACTACACCTCCCCCCCGTCCCCAAAGATGCGCGGATCGATATTAAAATATAGATCCTTCCGCTTCCAGGTTCCTGCTCCAGGATCACCTTACATGGAAGCTAACCCTGCGTCCCAAATTCCATCCTTCCACCCTAATTAGTATGCAAAAACAGTATGTGAGTTTTTTTTAGTGCGTCCGAAACATTAGTATGTACACAACAGTACGCACTAGCCATACTCATTCCGGAGAAATATATGAGTATGGATTGATGGACACTAGCTAAGTAACTCCCCACAATGCAATGCGGCGAGGTTTGGCAGCTAAGGTAGACGGTCAAGAGCGGAGCGGTGCGCAGCTGCGTCGATAGGAGTGGTCACCATGGTAACAACGTTCCCTCCCAACGGCAGGAAGTGCCGTGTGCGCTCTGAGTACTACGTACTACGTCCGAAATTAACGCATACTACTGATATGTACTCAAAAGTGTGCTGACCGTAAGTATACTTTTTGAGTATATACTGTTTAGTACGGCATTTCGGACGCGGTGAGGCTGTGTTCGAAATCACTCACTCACTCACTCACTCACTCACTCACTCACTCACTCACTCACTCACTCACTCCCTATCCACTACACCGTGTATATGATGTAGTGCACTACATAGTGGACGACACGACAGCGTTGCATTGTGGGATACGGGAGCACAAAGTAGTGTGCATCGCTTGTTCACTCAATTTTGCGGTGCATTGTGGGCATTTTGTCGTCCACTATATAGCGGATGAATATCAGAATTCGAACAACACTACAAAATGGCGTATACCCTATATAGTGCACTACATCCGTGATAGGGGGCGATTCCGAACACGGCTCGAGTTACCCGTATCGCCACTCTCAGAACCCTGATGTCATTTTTGAAAACTCATCACCTTTATTTTAAACCTCTTGGACACAAAAAGCACAAAGCAAAGATCATTTAGTCACTGAATCGAAGATGCCGGTTAAAAATGCCACAACTTAACTTCAAACTGTTCAGACTGCGGCGTCATCGCAGCGATCTAACTTTCCACGGACGCAGCCGCTCAGAGGGAGAAATGAGCGCCGCATTACTCCAAACGCATCGTTTTATGGAGCCTGAGGATCAAGCTCTCTGTTTCACGTTGTTTCAGTTTCAGAACGTGTTACCGATGATCGCTTCCACCTTTGTGGTTTGAGTATAAATGAGGGATTTTTTTTTCTCATCTGCACACGGCGGTGGAAGGTGCGTGTCGGCGTCAGCAGGCGACCCCTCTCCGGGCCCATGGATGACGCCTTCAAGGACACCAGTGTCCGACCGGGAACGTGGTTTCCAAGATATTTGGCAATTGGAAATTAAAAAAAAAAATCCGTTTTGAAAAATTTCAGATTTTTCCAATTACTGCAAACTGAACCTGTATCACACTTTTTGACTATCTTATGGTTGTTTAAATTTATTGGGTGGTCTTCAGAAATGCCCAGATGGTGCTATCTAACACTGTTTCAGCCAGTGATTCTTTCAGTGCAAAATTTATTTAACATATCAATGCACAACTTTTGAACCTTGGACAGCCGGCGTTATATTATAATAGAATATTAAGGCGCTTTTCCACTACATGAGACCGGCTCTACTCTGCTGCTTGGTACCGGGCACTTTTCTGGGGGTCGTTTCTCCTCTAGAAGATCGTTCCCCCTTAGTGTAGCTGGTTGTCATAGCGACGGCCATGCAAAACTGCCGTGAGATCATCTTCAGCGCGACATGGAGACGCACGGAGGGATACTTTTCCCCCTCCCATGGAAAACCAGAAGGGGCGAGTAGAGTGGAGCCGGTAGCCTGTAGTGGAAAAGCGCCTTCAGTGAGCCGTTTGTGTTTTAATGCCTGGAGTTCTGAGTGATGGCGTCAAGGTTCTGAAACGAGTGCCAGAGCGATCGTTAAAAACAAAAAAAAAAACCAACTGTATTACCCACTTAATAGGAACTACTTCTCCTTCCGCCTCATGCGCTCTTATGCAAATGGAATCTCTGCAACAAACGGTGGCCCCTCCAGTATGATTATGAGTAATTACCCAGGTTACTGCCGTTTGGGTAATTGCTCCTGCACATGGGGTAGGCCGGCAGCGTCTCAGAGTAGCGGCGTGGGTTTTTTTTATCTCGCGGTGGTTGCATCCGCTCTCGGCCCCGCCCCCCCCCCCATGCAGGAGTTGTTGGGCCTCCGTGGATCCATAAAGAGCTGCTGCGCATAAAAAGTGTCCTGAGATAACTCCTGTCGGGCCTCAGCGCGGCCGGGGCACGTTAACGCGGAGAAATCACACCGGTCTCTCTGTTCCAGGTGGACGACTTCTCCATGAAGCTCTCCAGAGAGGTGATACTACCCCCCCACCCCACCCCCGATTATTATTTATTTAATAGTCTCGGATTTCACGCAGAAAAGAAAAAAAAACGTGCAAAGTTAAATACGCTTTTCTCTTCTCCAGGCGGAGGAGCTGGTGACAAAATTCTTCCCCCAGAAGATCGAAGAGCTGCAGATGCTGTTGAAGGTGCGCGTCAAAGCGAAGCCGCGTCACGGCAGCAGATGAGATTAGGGCTGCAACAATTAATCGATTAATCGACGACTAATCGATTATTGAATTAGTCGCCAACTACTTTGACAATCGACTAATCGTTTTGAGCTTTTTTTAAAGTAGAAAAAGTCCAAATTCTCTGATCCCATCTCGTCAAATATGAATATCTGCTGGTTTCTCTAGTCTTTGACAGTAAAGTGAGTATCCGTGGGTTGTGGACTGTTGGTTTATACAAAACAAGACATTTGAGGTCGTCTTCTTGGGATTTATAAACCAAAAACCCAACACATTAATGGTTTTTACTTTTTGTATCAGTAGCTGCCAAATATCAGCAGCAAAGTTGATTTAAAATATGTAATTTTCAATGAAGTATCCATCTCCTCTCCTTGTTCTTCTCTTCCCTACGATGTAAATAAAATTTGTGCACTTTTTTCTAAATCCGATTAATCGATTTAATCGAAGAAGTAATCGACAGATTAATCGCTTATCAAAATAATCGTTAGTTGCAGCCCTAGATGAGATGTCCGTCGTCTGTCCGTCTGTCGTCTGTCCCACTGCCAAGTTCTCTCCTCTTTCTTGTGATGCCGCTCTTCTTCCCGCCAGACGAGCTTCAGCTGCGACGACCTGGCGTCCTTGAAGGCCCCGCTGGACATCCCCATCCCCGACCCGGCCAAGGAGGAGGCCAAACTCAAGAGGAAGGAGGAGGCAGGTGTCATGTCGGGAAAATGCAGCGGAATATGTTTTTTATTAATTTATTTTTTTTTTGTGTGTAGAGGTTGGATGGGGAACAAAGCCCAGAGCCAGATTCTATAAATGTTCCACATTTCATATTAAGAGCTTTTTGCTTGAGTATTTCATTTTCGGAGCCTTTTGAACTGATTCACGAGCGGCGCATAAATCCCAGGGTTGTCAGCCAAAGGTTTTTTTGTAATATAAAGACGCCGAAGCTGAGTCTCCCGTTACCCTGGCAACCAATCGCTGCCATTTCCATGGGGTGTTTTTAAAAGTTGGCAGTGAGCGGGTCTTTTTTTTTTTTTTAAATTTTGGGTGAATTCTAAATATAAATTGACACCTGGAGCTGTCGTAAATAATTTATTTGGTATCAAAATCATAGCCAGGTTTTTTTTTTTTTTTTTTTTTTTGGGGGGAGCTTTAGATGATCACACTCAAATATGGAAGCAGAGAAGTCATCCACAGTTCAGCTTTTTTTTCTTACCATTTATTGCATCCCCCCGCTTCCGTCCTCTGTTGTGGCTGTTGATGTCATATCGCATGCAGGCGTTTAAGGAGGGAAAGAACGCGACAGCGGCGTCGGCGTCGCGCGAGTTTTATGAGGGGAAACACTGGGGGAACAAACCCGAGGCTACTGGACTCCGCCATGGAGCCGTCGCCGTAAAGCGGGTGCGCGATTTATTATTAGAATAAGAAAAGAAAAGAATCTTAACAGGGAACGTAATCACGTCCAACTCCACTTTGCCAGCCGCTGGAAAGACGCCGGCGAGCGTGTGAGAGGATTAATGGGCGCTGAGAGCGGTTTGACCTGCTGCTGCTGTTGTTGTTGTTGTTGCAGAGGGAGGCGAAGGAGGGGAAGAAAGACAAGGAGGGCGATAAGGAGGAGGAAGACTCAGGTAAGTAATGGTGACGAAGGCGACCGCTGACTCGCCCCGCTTCCTTCGATCGAGGGCCTCCGTGTATTTCTGAGCGCAGATGCTGCGATTATTTTAGCCGCACACGGACGAGACTTCGTCATCACCAACCCTTCCCTAAATCATAGAGTGCAGATGGGGGGGAAAAAAACAAGAATAAATTCCAGCTGAAATTGATTACAAAAGCAGTGGAGTCAATTTGAGGTTAACGGATGGATTTAGCGAGCTTCTCGTGGGTCGCCAAGGAGCAAGTTAACCCTGCAGACATCTCAGGTCCCCTGCTGTCAATAGTAATTTGTCTCGGGCGCGAGTTTTCCTCGTTATTAATGATGAAATCCCCGATGCCGGGTCCGTAAATATGCAAACAGTGCAAAGGTCAAACCGCCCGACGCAAAATGTCTCCCGCGCCGCTGCGAAATCCCTCCCCCGGAGTCCGTCTCCACGCCGCGTGACGCTCGGAGCCGCGGCCCGGCCTGATGAATAGTTGCGGTGTCGCATCCCGTTTTCAGATGCGACATCGCAGACGTGAGATTGCGATCCGGCACAAAGGAGCTGTCCTCCCCCGGCGGCTGAGCAGCGCGGCCGAGGCCTCCGGATGTAGAAATCGCACCGCTCACTGACAGCGGCTCGCGCTTGTCTCCCGTTTTCCACGTCAGCCGCCATATTTCCAACACGTCCAAACATATCGGCAAACTATTTTGGCCGTGGAACCCAGACCATCATAAACATTTTGGATGCAACTCCACTCCTGAAGATATCTTTAATTACACTTTGACGAGGGGAAATCCCTTTATTGGCTTCTGAAATTAAATTCTGACCAGCTATAAAAGAAATTGAATCCTGATGAAAGGATTTCGCTGAATGTTTCCAGGGCTTTTATTTACTTCAGCGCCTGACGGTGCCGGGCCTTAATCACAGGAAGGCTTTTATTCTTCATTTTCTCCATCTTATTACAATATTTGCTCACATTTACATCAAAGACCCGCTTGTACGAATCAATAATTAGTCACAGCTTCATGCTGGGCGAGTTATAACGTCAGAATTGAATCATCCTGTAGAATAACTGAATTTAAGCAGGCATTAATGGTGAAAGCTGACTAGTTGTCATTAAATTGCACATATTTAGTCACCGAGTAATTGGAAATAACATTTCAGCTAATTATATTTCGCTACCCAGAGTTGTCGGGGCGGATTTGTCGGTTCCTCCTCGTCTGCCGTCCTGTTACGTTTTTAGAGGCATGTATGACATTGACAAAGAGACTCTCTTAAGAGCCAGTTGGGCCGCAGCAGGAGTGCAGTGTAATTCTGTAGAGTGAAGCATGTCGGGGCCGCTTGCTCCTCCAGGGCCTCCCTGCGGTCCCATCTGCTGCAACGAGCGCGTGGAGAGCCTCCTGCAGGAGGTCAAGCCCCAGATCCAGACGCTGAAGGAGAAGCTCAACACGGTGCGTCCCCCTCCCCCTCCTGCCCCCGCCTCTTAACGTCACGTACACACCAATAATATACGCAGAGCTGATGTGACTAAGCTTGCGCGCTCAACAAGATGGAGGACATAAATAACGAGTCCTGTTTTTTTTACCCCCCCGTCAGGTGTCCATGTGGGTGCAGCTCCAGATCCCCAAAATCGAAGATGGTAACAACTTCGGCGTGGCCGTGCAGGTGAGCAACCGCCGACCTGCGGGGGCGCCCGCCCCGGCGAGCTTCAGGCGGTGGCGGCGGCGGTTTCACGTCTTCTCTCCCAACAGGAGAAAGTGTTTGAGCTGCTGACCAGCACACGCACCAAGATCGAGGCCTTCCAGACCCAGATTTCAAAGTAAGAGCCCACGCCGCCGCAGATGGTCGACGGGAAACCCCCTGCATCACCACCACTGTCTTGCTATCGAAGCTGCGTCTGCAGTCTAAAATGGCACACGTGTGTCAACAAAACGCTGTGCGTGAATGTGCATGAATGTGGTTGGGTTGCTTTTTTATTTTTTATTTTATTTTTAATGAGCAGTGCCAAAAACTGTTTAAAAACGCCTCTGCTCTGCCGTTAGGTATTACAGCGAGCGAGGCGACGCTGTGGCCAAAGCTGCCAAACAGCCCCACGTGGTCAGTATGTCGCGTTCATCTTCGTGTGCTGCGTTGGAGCGCATGTATGTGTGTCTTAAGTGTGTGTGTGTGTGTGTGTGTTCTGCAGGGAGACTTCAGACAGCTGGTCCACGAGCTGGACCAGTATCAGTACTCCGAGCTGCGCCTGGTGGTCCTGGACCTTCGCAACACATACGTAAGAGCTGTCGCCGGCAGGGCCTCGGCCACGTTCCTCCGTGAACGACCTGCGTCTTTTACTCAGAATGGAGCGCCTGCATATTTTTCCCGAGCACTAGGCGCCGTGGGGGGGGGGGAGAAGCGATGTCGTCGCCCTTAACGTTTCTGCTGAAAACACGCAACGAAAACGTGAGCCAAACGATGCAAAGCGTTGGCTCGTCTCGCAGAGACAGATGCCGCCGCCGCCGGCCGCAGCGTCGAATGTAAGATGATCCTCGCGGTCGCTTCTCGAGCGGAAAACGCCGGTAAAACGCTGAAGCATCTCTCTCCGCGACAGGCGCGGGAAATCCCGGGTGCGTAACATCCACGGCAGGAAGTCGGGATATTTTTGTCCAGCGAGACGCAGCCACGCGCTTTCAGACTGAATCCCGGCGCGACGCGGCAGTCGTCCTCGGAAGCCGCCTGAGGGGGGGGGGAAAGCGCAGGTGCTTCCAAAAACGATGCTCGGCAGGCGGGTGGACGAACCTTCAAACACTCGGGCGAGGAACGGAAACGGAGAAAGCTTTGCGGCCGTTCGCCCGTCCTTCTCCCCGCGGCTCAGACGCGACCGACACTGGCAGCGGCATCCGCACGTTCCGCGCCGGCTCGCGAGATGTATCATTAAGTGAATCCCGATCCCGTGGGAACACAGCTGCCTGGCAAAGTGATCTCGTTTCAGGAAAAATCTTGGTTACAATTGGACAAAAAAAAAAAAAAAAATCCTAGGTTTTCTTTTGTCGCCAGCGAAATTATGCGCCAGTGGAAAAAGCCCCTTTATCTTGCTCAGATGTCGCCAGTCTGGGAATCATATTCAGATACCTCTGTCTTGGAAATTAGACAAATATAGTTTTGGCTCTTCGCAGCGTGTTTGATACACACGGCCCCCGCCCCGCCCCGCCGCCGCCGCCGCCGCCGCAGCAGCAGCACATCTGTTACTGCCAGCAGACGTCCAGTCTGAATAACATCAGAACCACAACAGATGGGCTGTTTTTTTGTTTGTTTGTTTTGTTTTTTTTAAACAAAGGAAAAAAAACACAAGTGACAACAACAGCTGAACAAACATTTCAGGCATCTAAATGAGGACAGATTGCCGCCACCGTGGAGCGTCTGCACGCGCCGAGTCGAGTCACGCGACCGCAGCCCAACGCGGCCGATGATCAGCAACAGAGCTGGTGCATACATCCCATCCCTATTTTTTTTCTTCTTTTTTTTAAACATTTTGCGAAGACTGTCAACACACAACAGATTAAAGACTGCACACGCGCGCCATCTAAAACGCTGAAATGTCACCAGCTATTTGCCACGTTTTGGAAGAAAAATCACCTGCATGTGAAACGTTTGCCGCCATGTCGCAGCAGCAGCAGCAGCAGCAGCAGCAGCAGCAGCAGCAGGGACGCCGGCTGCACGGAATTCATTCCCTCCTAATAGGAGGGTAATTAGTTGTAATTGCCGCGCTTGTGTGGAGCTGCCTGGCGCTCCGCCGCACCGCCATTAATCACCGTTTGTCTCTTCCTGTCTCTTCCCGTCCGCCGGCGTTTGATGCCGTTTACGAGCGAGGCGGGACAGGTGATGATGAAAGGAGCCGTCTGGATCCGGGGCGTCGATCTCCCGCCTTTTACGATGCCGCCTCTGCCGCTCGCTCGCCCCCTCTGATGTCCCGCGCCGCACATTTTCCGCCGATGCCTGCTTCTGTGCTGAACTCACGTCTTCCTCCCTCTGCCTCCCGCCCTCCCTGCCTCCCTCTCTCCAGGCCGTGCTGTTTGACATCATTAACAAGAACTATGACAAGATCAAGAAGCCGAGAGGAGACGGCAAAGCTCTCATCTACTGAGACCGAGGCTGCTCTCCTGCAGACAGGCTTTTCAAACGCCGGCGGTGTGCGACGCCGTCGTCTTCGTATCAGAACTCCCACGCTGCCAAAAAAAAAAAGGAAATGTCCTATTTTTCTTACTCTGCACGCATTTGGGTTCATATTAGAAAATAAAAGCAACAGGACTCGATCAACTGCGCCTCCGCTGACTCTCCCTGACGGGGAAAATTAAAAGTCTGGGTTGGTGTTGCGAATGAAAGAGATGATGTTGGAATTGACGGTCTAGCCGTTTGTGTGTGTGTGTGTGTGTGTGTGTGTGTGTGTGTGTGTTTGTGTTGACGCTAAATCTGCAATACTTCAGCTCCGCCTTCACAATCTTTAACAAGGAATTTCTGAGTGTCCAAAACGTAAAATTCAAGGTCTCAGCGTTTGCCCGCGGTGAGAAGTCCCTCCCCCGGAAGACCTGGGCACCCCCAGCTGGGTTTGTGTCTGTACCAGCCCTGATAAAGGCCTCTCCATCCCAGGTAGCCCAGAGCGCCCCCCAGCTGCTGGGAGGGAAACTTGGGGAAGTAGGCAAGCAGGCACAGCAGCAGGAACATCCACAGGGCGAGTAGAAGTACGCAGAGAAGGAAGATGAACCTGAGCGGGGCTCCCATGGACCTCTGCGGCGGCTTCTCTTGGGTCAGGCGACGGCCAAAGACCGACAGCTCCTCCACGAGCAGGAGGCAGCACAAGCAGAGGATGAGGACGTCCTGGGATACTTCGTAACCTCTCCACTGCATGCGGGCCTGGAGGCAGGAGGCTTTGGACTGGTTTTCCTGCAGGAGCAGGAGGGGCTGCCCTGAGGGGGCGGAGCTCTGGACGTCCCGGTCAGCGGGCACGGGCTCGTAGCAGGTCCCCGCCGCGTCCTCCAGCAGGCCCAGGAGGCGCTGGCAGCCCCACCAGAGCAGCCCCGCCAGCCCGACCCGGGAGAGGTGGCGGAGGCAGAGAGACGGAGGGTGGCGGGCTGAGAGGGAGAGGAGGAGGATGAAGGAGCCCGCCATGGTGCAGGTCCAGCCCCAAGTGGACCTGAGGAACTTCCTGTAGGGGGGGGCGGGGGGGGATCACAAATTGAGCGCCTCCACGTGGACACGGAGAAGCCAGCGAGTTTTTATAAAAGCTGCGATTAAATGCGAGATGGCCGAGCTCTGCTGACATGATCAAGGATCGCTTGGCTCAGGGCTTCACTTTATGACCCGAACGATCATAAAGCGCCGAGAAAAACAAAAAACAACAAAAAAAATGCACACTGAGCAAATCCGAGTCAGCATCCGGTTCATGAATGAACATGCAGCAGGAATATTAAGGGGGTTTATGAATCGCCAGGAATCAGCGGTGCTTAAAAAAAACAAAACAATTCTTCAGTGGTCTATGGATGAGGAATAAGAGGCCATAATTCTGAAAGATGGCTGCCAAATATCACTTAACTGACATATTTCATTGTAAAAGTTGACAGGCTAAAATAGAAAAACGACCTTTGTAGAGGATGTTCAGTTCTTCTTTGGTGTTTGTTTTTTTTTTAAATGGATGAAATTTGCCCGATGCCCGGCGCCGTCGGCAGCCTCTGTTTTTAAACACCAAGTGAAATAGCTTGCATCGTTCAATCAAACGCAGTTGCGCCGCATGATTATACTGAGCACCATTGTAGATGCGTCCTCTGCACATTTTGGACCAACGCGCTGTGCTGACCGCGTCACGGGGAAGTTTAGCCGCGCAGCGTGACAGCGCGATAAAAATAAAAGGATTTACAATATTTACTGATAAGTGACAAAGTCTTTGCTCGCGGGCTCCGTTTGATCTGGGACGGCCGAGACTCATCGAAAGACAACCTGCCCGGAAACGTTTCAGCTTATTTCTGACGTTAAAATGTAATAGGAAAAGTTGATCCCACATTTGACCGCGTTCCAGGAGAACTGGCTTTGACCACGCTAAACTGAAGGCTGCTTCTGAATTATTACTTCTACTAGCATATTTGTTTCCCCCCCCGAGTCGGGACTGCAACTGACACTGATTGATGCAGGCCTTGAACATACTGAAGTAACACTTCAAATGCCTGCAGAAGACCTTTATATTAATTTGGATCTATTCACTGGGAAACACAGCGAGCGCGCGGCACTGAGCCTCACCTCATCCAAGTTCAAATTTGACACAATGCCACGAAAAATTTGTAGTTAAAACCTTTTTTTTTTCTAAGGTTTCTAAAGTCTGAACAGTTTCTTAAAAGGGCATTTTGGAGACTCAAAGAACCCTCGCTTCAAAGCAACTGAAGCATAAACACTTTACATAATAATGTTTTTTTTTTTTTTTACCTGACAGCCAAGGCTGAACCACTTACTGCGTAAAAGGTTTTAATTGGCCCATAATTTAGAAGGTTCCATGACATCTGAGCTCATAATGACACCCAATCACAACAGAGGTGAGGAGATCAGGCAGCCAGCAAATTAACTGTATTTTTTTAACTGCACATTTAAAAAAATATATATGTAACAGTAGCATGTGGTATTTTCTTTTTTTTTTTTAGCATTCTCACCTGTACAGGAAGTGGTTGCCGTTTGCAAAGACGCTGTACTTTGACGCCCAGAAGCTCGACACGGGCCCAAACAGAACCAGAGCGGACAGCAGCAGGTGGAAATGTCGCCTGAAGGCGCCGCTCCCCAGAACCCTGCCCGCGAGGTTCGTCCCGAACACCAGGGCAGCGCGCAGGAGCCCCAGGACGAAGGTTCCCGGCAGGATCAGCTCGGCGGCCATGTTGTGCAGCTTCTCCAGGCCGACGCCGGGCAGCGAGCGGCGCTCCTCTGTGTGTCCCATGTCGGCCCCCGAGGTGAAAGTCTGCCTCTGCCTCCTTTTTGTCTGCGAAAGTCACACCCGCTCCGCTCTGGCCTGTCTACTAAATCGCTGTCAGGCGTGAGGGGGGCGGGGGGGAGCACATGGCTTTTAAAAATACAGCCCCCTCCGTCCCCTTTACCCTGAAAAGGCCCTCCCCCTCCGAAACTCACACATGCCGCTACTGTAACCCAAACCCGTTAATCCCCCCCAACAATGACCCAACACAACTTGTCCATGCATGATGGCGGCTGGTGGCACGGAAACCAGATCTGGGGCTTGAGATTCAGACTGGCTAAAAAAAAAAAAAAGAAAAGAAACAATCTTTCCCACATATATTTTACATTTAGTATCAAAAAAAAACAAAAACAAAGTTCATCCGAGACAAAACAGATCGCCGGGTCCTTCTTTGGCTCTCCCCCCCCTAGTCGCTCCATACTTAGAATCAGCTGTCAGGGCCAAAACTAATTTAAGTAATAAACTGCTGCCAGTCTGCATTTGGCGCCGTGAACAGCTGCCTTTACTTGCAGCAACTTTCCCTCTTTTTTTTTTTTTTTATTTTATTTTTTTTTTATTTCCAGGCCCAAAACTCTTCAGGGCTCAACGAGCCTCTCTGAAGCCAGGACGCCCTCCGCCACTCCCCGCGCATGCCAGGACAAACAGAGCTCCCCATGTGAGCGGCGGTATTCCGACATCTGAACAGTCAGCTTTATGAAAAGATACATGTAGCTCCGGGTTAATACTAACATAGTCACAGCTATTCATTCTTCCCTTAAAAAACCAAAAAAACCCAAAAGTGGACATAATTTAAAACCTGCTGAGAGGACCAGCACACGATTTAGTCTACTCTGGTTCCAGCTCAGCCTCCCAAAATTTTTGGCTTTTTCCTCCTCTTAATTAATTACCGCAAAAGAGCCATTCTTTTCATTGACAGCTAAATGAGGATAGACAC
>CAAKHG010020497.1:40724-55836 GCA_901007715.1 Dactylopterus volitans
CCCCCGCCCTCCCTCGCCCCCCCCCCCCGGCATTTAAGTGACGCTCATCTGCTCCTGTAACGTCCGGCTGCTTCGAGGGAATTTTGGTCTCTTATGTTTTGGAGTCATAACTGCAGGAGCGACGTCATCGCGTCACCCGCGGACGTGGTGACGCAATGACGTCCGGAGCGCCACTTTTTTTTTTCTTTTCCCCCCCCCCACCTGCAAACTTTTACTTTCAAGGTTTCCGTGTACCCCGTGTGTGTTTCTTTCTTCATGTCAATGGTTTAATAGTCACTTAACACGTGACATACTTTTGCAAGACTTTAAAAGTGCTGAGCGCGGAACCTGACAGACAAAGTAGGTCCACTTGACCCTTCTTGGCCTCGTCCCGGATTAATATCACCTACCTGTACAGTATTCCTGCTTCTCACCACATCCCTGCACTCCTAAAAGCTACACCACAGACTTTATAATTCTGTGTGCGCCAGACCACAAGCCTTCATAATTCCATTTGCACCATTTTCTGTTAATAGTAGAACATGAGGACTTGTACATATCAGTTCTATTTTTTTTTCTTAGTTTATTTTTCCAGTGTTTAATGTTAAATTCTTGTACGGTGTGAGCCAAGTTAAAACGGGAGCCAAGTTCCTTGGCCAGCAAAGCCGATTCTGATAATGCAGGTCTGGAATCATACACGCCGAGAACATAAAGTCAGATTTTATGACTTTCAAAAAAAAAAAAACAGCTTTAGTGTTTTTTAAATCAAGACTGCAGCTAAGCAAGCTTCCAAAGTCAGAGTGTTTTTTTTTTGTTTTTTTTTGTCTGTGCATTCCGTTGCAGCACAGATAGAGAAATAATGTGCTTGGGAACCGGGCTAAAATGCAAAACATGCGCACATCCCAAATGTAACCGCATGTATTTATTTTTTGGCCGTTTGTGCAGGGGAGAGCTGCCTCGTGTTTTCAAAGGAGAGATGCGGCGTGTCAGAGCAACCTTCCTGTGATCACGAGGAGGACCGTCGGGACTCAGCTGTCACATCGAACACTGATACACAGGAGATCTCAGGGTCTGTGTGCCGTCGGTGGACGAGGCGTTCTCCGCTTTGCGGAAGCCGCTCGCCAGTCGTGTGCCACAATACGCGGTGTTGTGTTGACTGTATAATGGAATACTGTGCTCGCTGTGTGCAGGTGTTCAGACTAAGCCGCTCGCAGCAGGTGCCGGTGTCGGCACAGAGGAGCAATGTGTCGGCTCAACTTCGTCGGCTGAGAAATCCCCGCCGCCGCCGCCCCATTGGTCACAACCCGAGATTGCGGATGATGATGATGATGATGAATGCGTGACTGTGGTAACTAATGCTTTCTTACAAACGTCTTTTCCGTCATGGGAGATGCGAGTCATACATGCAAAACTGCAGGAATGGACGGGTGTGAGCGTTTTAATGAGCCCAGTTTTACATGTTAATCAATATCATGGGTCGAGTCATTCACCATTTTGTCTCCCCAGTGGTGCTGCTAAGAGAAATAACTTTATTTACTGGGGCTGCTTTGGTGGAAATGTCAAATGTTGCACATTCAGTTCTCCCTCTCTGCCTTTAGCCTTCAGGCATTCTGCTCTCCCTACAATCAGGCACAAAAACTTATGATTTGTATTTCAGCAAAATGGTTGCAAAGACAAGAACGGTTATAACAAGATGAGATTTATTGTTCTTATGAAGGGGAAAGCTGTGTTCTTCTCCGCGTGAATGGCAGAGTGGACGTGATACTGCAGTGCCGGCAACATGAGCTTTCTGCAAAGAGAACTTGATCAATTAATTTAGCTCTTCCCCCCCCATTTCCTCCTGCAGTCGACCAGCGGAAAAAAAAAAAAAACTGCTTTTCACTTGTCTCATTACGTTGAGAAAATGATACTTGTTATTGTAAAAAAAAAAAAAAAAAGAGAGAAAAAAAATGGTTGTTCATGTCACAAGATCATTTCCTCATTATATCCAGATGCTTTGTCACCAGAGCTAACAGTGAAAAATTTGAGATGTTGCATTATTTGCTATCATGTTCCATCATGACTTTTTACTTCGGAGGGGGAAGGGAAGGGAGGGCGAGGAACGCTCTCTGCCCTGCAAACGCCATCTGTGCTGCCCAGTTTTGGCGCCGGCTCAAAGCGAAGCAGGGAAATACTTGGGTCTGTAGCTGATACAATATTTCAGACAGAGCCCTCAATAACTAACTATTACGCGGGTGTAGTTTCAGACAAGACACTCAACTTTTTCCCGTGTGAGGAGATGCAGCGGCAGGTACACAGATGCCATTCAACGCAAACGCATAAATGTTATAAAGATTCAAAACTGGGATGGACTTTTTCACCGCAGCCATTCGGGCATGAAGTCATAGGGAAACACAGCAGCTTCTAATGTTCATAAAGGTCCTATTGTATTGACACAGGAAGTGAAGTAACGTGAGTAATAACACCTCTTTACCGCTGCCGTTTCATGTCAAAATGGCTGCTAAGTTGCACTGATTAGTTGATGAACAGAAAAAGAAGTGAGCACTTCTCTATTTGGATAACCGATTTTTTTTTAAGTGCTCGTTGCACCAGGAGGTCCCCAGAGATTGAGATTCCTTTTTCCAAGGGAGACCTCGCGAGGGCAGCACACCAGTTACAGTTCGGTAAGATAATAAAGCACAGAGGACACGCAGACACGGGCAAACACACTAGACACTGAATCCAGCTCAAACAAAGGAGTTTTCAAAAGGGATTAGATGATTAAAGTAAAGCATACTCAGCTGATCATTCCAAATCCAGGTGGCAAATATGCAAATTTAGTGATGTTAGTCTACCAAACCGTAAAGCGTACGAAAATGAGTACAGGAACCAGAGATGGTTATCTGCTTCATCATGGCAGAAAACATTCAGGTAACTGGAAAAAAAAAATGTTTTGCATTAACTTACCCTTACGTCGTAAATGATTATTGCATGATGTCTTTTTTTTTTTTTTAATTATCTTTTCTGAAGTTTTCAAAATAAGGAAACGTGTGATGCAAGTTCATCCTCAATCAAAGCTTTTTCATTTTCAAAGATGTTTATCACTTCTGGGCGACGCGAAAAAAATGTCGTCGAGCAACACCGCAGACAATAGAGTTTGTTCACAGCAGCCATCTTGATATGAAATAGCCAGAAAAACACAGGTGTTTCCGACGACACTGATGATGGATCTGCTCTATTTAAGAGCCTGGATTAATGTGATTAATGACGCCTGTGTTTCCCTTTCTGTTTCATGTCAAAATGGCTGCCGTGAAAAGGGTCCAATCGCTGTTAGTTGTCCCGCTGTTGGTTATTAAATAGTAATCTAGCCTTTTAACACAATCATTGGCTCATCCAGTGGGATAACTGCAATATTTCAAAAGTGATGTCACCGGTGCATGATAAAGACACCTACTAAGACAAATCAGAGTTCAACTACATTTGCTCAACTAAGAAAGGAAGCCTCTGTTGTAGACAGGTGACATTTGAACAAGTCAAAAACTGTTAAACCGCGTTAGCCGCAGAGGAACAGCTACAAAATGCGTTCACTCCGTAGTCTGGCGTAATGCTCTGGATGATTTCTTTTGAGGTAGCTGCTCATTTTCCCTTCAACTTGTTGATCTCCGGTCAGACCTGTGAGGCAGAAACAACACCAAAAAAAATGTAGAAGTTAAAATGTAGAAAAATTTGGGAAAAGCATAATCGCTTAACGGCCAAATTAATATCCAACTTAATGAGCAGAATACATCATGTGTCTTAAACGGGCTGAGTTTTAGACTCACTCAGCCTCTGTGCTGTTTTCCCAATCTTCTCCTGGGCTGACTGCACATCTCCTCCCTCTGGTATGAGGACCTCTATCTCTCCCACACTATAGCCGAAGTCGGCTTGGTCCAGGTCTACGCGCACCCCCTCTTCCTCTAAAGTGAATGACCGCCGTACTGTTGTGAACTCTGCAAAGCAGACCAGATTCATTTCACTCAGCCAGGACTCGTCCTCCTGGGATGAGATCTGCCCCGTGCTGTCAAGGCCGCGGTGGGCAGTAGCGGACTCGCTCTGGTTTTCACAGCTTGCCCTCGTTGAGGGCTCCTGTTCTTGCTGCGCTCCGCCCGTGTCCTCGCGAGCAACTTTTATCACTTCTTTCACTTTCAGTTGGACGTCGTGCAGATTGGTTATTTCTTTGTAGCAAGTACACAGCGCAGCCGGTTGGCCGCCCGTCTCCTCTGTCCCCTTGACTCTCGTTGCACACTTGAGCTCCCAGCATCCTTGGCGTTTTCGCAGCCACACGTCTCTCAAAGTGAGGTCAAATTGTGGAGTGTCAAAGTATCGATCGCAGAATTGGCGCTGGCCAATGCAGACTGTTGAAAATAAAGATAAGGAGGTGAGAGATTTTTTGCAATTTTGGAATAAATCCCACTTTCAGAGCCAGATTAAAGGAACGAGGCTGATTTCGCTAATTATAAATGCTAATTCATTAAAACTGCTGGTTTAACTTCATCGTTAGCATGAGACAGATGGCCAATGCAATCACAGTTACGGTGCAAACAAAATCGGGTAGCGTCTTTAAATGTAGGGAAGCCTCTTGGTGACCGTTTGTAAGTAGACTTGGGTCACAGTATCAGCGAAATGCCTCAACTCTAAATGTTTAGATAGTAAGTGGAAGACGGAATGAACACGTACCCCCGGTCTCCTCCAGTGTTTTCAGAGTGTCGGCATTGAATGAAAACTTTCTCTCCACTTCCACGCTCATCTGAAATGACATTGGCACCAAGAGCATTGCATGACTGCAAATACATCCAAATTCAACTCATGTTTCAAAGACCGATCCAAACCTTAACCGTAGGCAATGGTTTCTAATTGCTGTTTCCGCGAAACTTAGGCAGAAGGCAACTGGACTTCTCGTTGTTGTTTTCATGACATTTCCCCTCTCACTGGGAAGGCCTGCTGTGCTCTGACGAGTAGGTGGGGAGTCCTGGGTCTTTAAACTCTTATGGTGTACTTGATACCGAGAGCAGCGTTTCCGGAACCTGGTCCTTGGATGAATGCTCATTTAAATGAGGTGTGTTGAGCAGGGAGACATCTTAGACTTGCTAAGGGCCCCAGAGGACCAGGATTGGGAAACACTGAACTGGAGAGTCCTTCAGGTCACCCGAGAGTCGTTGACCCGCCCAGGCCATCACGAGAGTCACTATGGTCACGTTATTCAAGATGAGACTTGGTGTTGGGCTTTCTGGGGAGAGATCTCAAGACTGCATTGTTTGCGGGTGATAGGTGATGTCTTAGTCCACCTCCTCTTTTGAGAGATGGTCTTTGGAGCATCCGTCTTCTCCGTCGGCGAATTAAACTTTACGCCACACGCAGAAAACAAAGCCGGGAGATGTTGAAGGAACTTGAACAAGATTACGAGAAGCGGAAGGACCACAACAGCCGCAGTGGTCTGAGAGGCTCAGACCGGCATCTGGTACCATAACAACAAAGGACTCGGCGACTTCATTGCTCACGGCCACGAGCCAAGATACGCAGGAGGCAGTCAACCAGTGGAACAAAGGTAAATCATATAAATACTCGCAATTTAGTTTGTTAAATGCTGTTACAGTAGTCAGTGGCATGCCGATTGTCTAGTGAGCCGAAAGCCAAATTAAGCTAATGCTAACCGGTCAACGGGCTGATGCTAAACCTAAATCACGGACAGAGAACTGAATGTGTTGGTGCTGTTGCCGCGAGCTGAACGCTGACCTATGTATTGTGATTCCCAGATGACTGCGTGAACTCGCCACCAGCAGAGGAAACGTTCTCAGGAGACACAACAACTCAAGACGGCAGGACCGGGAGGTCCAGACTTGCTCTCCGGCGGTCCTGGACTGGCTTGACCAGACACTCGGCCAGGACCCCGAACTCTTTAGTGACTTTTTTTGTTTTGTAAATCTAATGGCTCCTTGTTTTTGCACCTTCTGTCTTTCATTTATAATCAAATAAATAATTCTTGCCTAATATAGATATCTGTTTGTTCATTTACATGGTATCAAAATTTAAGTACAGTAAAAGTACTGTTTAAGTTGCATGCATTTTTTCAAATCTCTGGGTTCAGGGTTTAACCAGCACTACGTCTATAAAGTGCAGTGGTGCAGTGCAGTTTCTTTTACATCATCAGCCACATTTGAATAAATTCTCCAGAACTTTGTGGTGCGGTGGAAATGCAGATCTCCAGGAAATCTTTAAACGGGTAAATAATTTCCTGGAAATAAAAAAGTTCCTGGTGGGAAAGGGGCTAGTTTCAGCCCTGCGGTGTAGGATCCTAATGAGCCCACGGCTTATGCTCCAGTGGATGGCTGGAGTCAAAGAATAGGTATTGGTTTGTGTGGGTGAGTTTCCAGTAAGCTTGGATGTTGAGGCTTTTGTCCTCCTCAATGTTTACCATCAAAAAACACCATGGTTTCATTTGAGGCCAGTCTCAGTTTTTGGACATTGCTTGCAAAATCAGTTGAACTGTGTATATGATTTGGGTCTTTCCAAACAATGGGGCGAGGATGAGGCCAGCTGTCATGAACTCCACTACTTCACAGCTATATATCATTAGTCATGAGGAGCAATAAACTAGCAGAAGCAGAACAACTCAGATGAAGGTATTAGCTGCACTTGCAGGTGCAAAAAAAAAAAAAAAAACCTCTTCCAACATCAACCTATGAAAAGAACGCTATTAAATCCCCAGGCAGAGACCCGAGCATTGCCATCCTGTCAGCAGTCAGGGGAAGATGCGCTGTAATGCGCAACACAACCAACTACCACACCAAAATAACTAACCTGCTCAGTGACAACACTACCTACAAGGCACTGAGATGAGACCCCACGAGCAGTTATAAGAAGGTCACAGAACTCCGACATAAGTTGGAAATTGAGAAAGTCATTGAACGTCGCCATAATTCAACTCATTTCGCAAGCACAGTCGAAAAATTGAAACCGGCCCTGGATGAAACCATCGTTTCTTTTGATTCACATCTCTGAATGTAGGTATTCTGTTTTTACATGGATGCCTACATGTGAGGCAGTGAGGACCAACCTCAACCCTGATTGGATGCACACGCCTGCTTCACCCCTGCTTAATCATCACCGATTACAATGAGAGTTTGTGCAGAAAAGTGCACACTTGGGTCAAAATCACAGTCCAAGAAGAGGAAGCTTTCACGGAACGTATGAACTCTATGGACAGCAACGTCAATACAGACTGAGGGGGGACGGAAACCTCAACACTGAAGTTTACTGGAAACCCATCCACACAAATTTATACCCATTCTTTGACCTCTGCCACCCACTGGAGCTTGAGAGGGGTTATCAGAACCCTACACTGCAGTGCTCTTAAGCCACGTGGCTATCCCAACTGGGCCTTTGTTCAGTCCGTTATAACAGAACAGAGCATGAGGCGAAAGGCGTTCCGTACGCGGCCGCGGTGGACAAGACACCGAGATGGATTTTGCGACAAACACGGCATCCCGGCGCACGTTACACCCGGCGACACTCTCAAGACACAAAAGCGGCTCACCCCCAATGGACAAAACACCTAAACACAAGCTGCAAACTGCGGCGTGTGCAGTCCGGCGCGGTGAGGAGTGTGCTGTCAAACACGGAACATCAGTGGAACTAAACAACCCCTCCACAGACGCAAGGCACAGCACAGGAGAGCCACTTCCTCGGATCCAGACTCAGCAACACGCCTGCGTTCAGTGAGGGACGTCTCCTTTGAGGACAGTAATGTTCCTATTGTGGACAGAGAAGACAGATGCTCTGAAGTGGAGTGAAAGAAGCCTTCTGTGTTAAACTGGAGCAACCACCTCTTAACAGAGGAGGCGGACTAAGACGCCATTTATCACCCACCTGCAATGCAGTCTTGAGATCCCTCCCCAGATAGCTCAACACACAGGGTGCGTCCAAATAGTCCATTTTGCACTAGAAGGTTCCGAACTGATGAGAGCTGTTCGAATTTTCTAAAACGCTAAGAAAAGGTGCTTCGGTGCTTCCTTTCATTATCTCCTTTGGCACTGGACACATCGGCCCTTCCTGTAGGAGGGGAAAGGGAAT
This sequence comes from Dactylopterus volitans, assembly GCA_901007715.1. Taxonomy (NCBI): domain Eukaryota; kingdom Metazoa; phylum Chordata; class Actinopteri; order Syngnathiformes; family Dactylopteridae; genus Dactylopterus; species Dactylopterus volitans. The sequence goes on from CAAKHG010020497.1 coordinate 48,792, forward strand.
GATGTCATCCCACAACCAGCCACGGCTCGTTGATGCGTTTTTATTTGCCGTCACGAGTCACTTAATAGGAGCTTCAGGTTCTTTGTCCTGATGGATGTCAAGACTTTTAGCATCAGTAACGTAACACTGCCGTCTCACGCTCTGCTGGCATCACAAGCGCCAATCATCTTACTCATCTGTTGATCTTTCATCATTTAGCTATTACTCAACCAAATTTTACATCTTTCAATCTTACAGCGGTTTCTCTCTTTGTGCAACTGACAATTACAGTATTTCTTCAGTAGTTATGCGGTGTGCAGACTATATGGATCGCTCGAGATTATATTCTTACCTTTCCTCTTTATGCACTCTTCGTTCTGTTGTGCTGGTATTCGGTCGGCGTGGCGCCTCAGTGGGGTTTACGGAGGTAAGGGAAAAGTGGTTTGGACAACGAGATGGGAGGGACGGTCTCAACGCTCCACCATTCTCACGCCGACTCATGTGACCCCAACGACTCTCATTGCGGCCTGGGTCGGTAAACGACTCTCGGGTGACCTCATCAGCACGAGCTGAGATACCTGGGACTCCCCACCACCCAGTCACAACTCAGGAAGCCCCTCGGATAAGAGTTGAAACGTCTTTAGCAACCAAATGGAATCCGGCTGTTTCCTCCCCGAGCTCTTTGGATCACAACAAGCCGCATGACCGAGCATCTACACAGACTATTTGTTTATCAAATTAAAAACTGCCCCCCCCATTACATGCACATACGCAGCCCCTGCAAGTTTTGCATGGTCACTTTCCACAGCAAAAGGAAACCAACTTTGAGTATGTGGCACTGTCGAGAGAGTTCGACTTAAGGAATGACATTTAACGGCTAAGGAACTTCACATATCTTATGAAACGCAATTATTCTAAATATGTAAACACGAGCTTCACCTCTACATGCCACACCGACTGTGTCAACTATATAAAATAAAAGCGCAGCGGTGGTTTGCGACGTTAAAACGCGGTGGCGGCGGCTGCGGCCGCACCTGTCCCGACTATGAACAGCCGTTTCGGACTCGAGTCACTCGGCGAAGGCGCTGCTGCCGCTGCAGAACCAGCATTTACAAAAAAAAAAAAAAAAAATCTGAACCACGAGTGTGTTTAGAAATCACACCGGACATGACGAATTTCACCCCCCAAAAACACACACACACCTTCCAAAATCAGCTGCTTGAAATCCAAATGGATCGGCACGCAAAAAACAAAACAAAAAAACAATTAAAAAAAACTCAGCGAACGATCAATCCGGGCGGAATCCCCACACGTCAGTTAATTTTTGCACAGGCGCAATTAGAGACAGCTATTAGGGCATTCAGGACCATCACTTCCTGTCCCGGTAGCGCAGGGGCTCGCAGATGGTGCCGTTTTAATCCCCCCCGCTGTAAAAATATGTATCCCGCATTCCCCTCACCTACCATCCGATTAAAAACCTGAAATAATTCCCGCTGATAGTAAAGCGGAGTAGACAACGTATTCTCTAATTCATCCGTAATTAAGTCGTCACACTCTGCGATAACCAAAGCTGGCGGATTTTTTTGGGGGGGGCTCCAATTTTTTTTTTTAATTTTTTTTTAAATGTGTATTCACCTTTGAAATGAAAACGAGGTTTGATACCAGAAGGGATCTCGTGTAATTGTGTTTAAAAAAATGTGGGGGGGGGGGGGGGGATTACCGACTACTTGGTTCAATTAATGTCGCCAAACAAGTAATCGGTATTTCGGCATATATTAATAATAATAATCTGTGATATGTGAGGGGGGGTTACATAAGGGATTTGATAGCCGTGTGTCCCTTCTGAATGTCAGCAATCAGCCTTGGGGGGAGCTGTGGTCTGTTTACTAGAGGGGAAGAGGGGAAGGAGAGAGGGATAGGGAGGGGGAGAACAGGAGAGAGAGAGAGAGAGAGGGAGCGAGAGAGAGAGAGAGAGAGAGAGGGAGGGAGGGCACGCAAGAAAACTTTTCACTTGTGAGGAGCCACGGAGGAAGCGTGTGTGTGTGCGTGCGTGCTGGAGCGGCGACCATGCAGGTAACGACGCATTAGCTAATTGCTCCCGAACTTAATTAAACGTCAGTCGCGTTCGGTTTAATTGCGGCGCCGCGAGCGGGAGAGAGTGGCCTGCGACTGGCAGAGCATCGAGCGAACGGCGGATCGTGCCCCATACTAATCCGATCTGTTGTAGAAATCCAACATTAAATCCCAAACTTTTTTTTTTTTTCCTCCTCTCTCTCTCGCTCTGCCTCCCTCGGCTGTGGCTCGCCTGCTCGCCGTGCACCACCCCCATCGTCGAGGCGACCGCGGTGCACCGCTCCAAGTCGCTTTTTCGGCGTCTCATACCTCCGCCAATTACGTCGCGGAGCTGTTAAAATGTTAGTTTAAACGGGCATGTGTTGCATCGCGAGTGTTAAAAGGTGCGGATTCGAGCGCAAGGACGCGTCAAAAGAGGGTCTGCTGGGCGGCGAGGGAGGAGGAGGAGGGGGGCTGGCGGGGTGCGAGTGTTTTCTAACACATCTGTAAGCGGAGCCCACGTTCATTAATTAAATGGCTTTAGTCCGGCTAGGCCTCGATTTGCGCTGTTGAGCAGCAGGCGGCGGGCGGTGCAACACTACATGCCCGATTGGCAGCCCACAATCAGAGGGGTAAGAAATAACTCCAGGCCGAGGTTGTTGATCCGGAGCCAAGGGAGTGTATTTTCTATCCCGGGTGAACTCGGTCGGCGTGTCGGAGCCGCGGTCCCCACCTGGAGCAGGCAGAGTTTTTGTCGGGAGCGGAGACAGTTCGAGGAGCGGTTAATTACCCCCAGCCTGCTAACAGGCTAGCTAGCAAAGTGACACGACTGTTAACCCCGTTTTGTTTATTAACGTGTTGACCGAGCAGCTTCAAACCGAGAGCCAGCCACGTAATTACGGTGCCCGCCGCGCCGTCTCTCGCAGTTTTCAGAGAAGTGTGCGGCTATGTCAGCTGAATTATTATTATTTATTTTTTTTTCCAGCAAACTCTCCGCGAAGCAGCATTTCGAGAGACACCTCTGTAATGCGACGTTCGGGGGGGAAGGTGGGGGATTCTCAACCTAGCTTGCTAGCTAATTGATTCATCTCTGTTTGGCATAGCTAATTAGACTGCTTGTTAATTAGCCAACTATACGCAGAGATTCGTCAATCTCGTTGTGTCGTCGCATTTAATTATGCGACTCGTGACGCGAAGCTTCTTTTTTCCCTTCTTAAACACCACGTACTCTGCAGATACAGACTTGTGGAAGTATTATCTGGTTAAGTAAACCCTGCTAGCATGCTAATTGGCATGGCGAGGAAGTGAGAGGGTTGTAGCCGTGTCGAGATTCCGACTCATGGACCTGTGTTGCTGCCCTTGTCGCTGCGTGGATCATAAAATTATACCCCGGAGGTGATTTGGAGAAATCGGCGATGTGTTTTTAACTTATTTAAAAACTGTCGGCTACTTTTTTTTATGTCGCGTTTAGTTTAGTATGCCAATCGATATATGTGTGGTACAGTGGCACATACTGTACTGCCTCTATTGATTAAAAATAGAAAGTCAGTGTTATGAATAGCAGCACATGTTAGGGTTCGCATTGTTTGTTTGTTTTTGTCAGTATATTTGTCATCGGTACCTTTTTCATTTTTGCACATTTAATATCAAGTCAGTCTGCTTCGAGTTAGATGGATGCCAAAATGTGTGAAACATATTTTTTTTGTTTGTCTTGCAACCCACCTGGAGTTCACAGCAGTGTAATATAGACCCCACTGTAGACATTGGATAGGTGCTCCAAAGGTGTTATCAAAACAGGTGCGTTACTATGCATGTCAATGTGATCATTGCAGACGAAATGTTGTGAACCTCCCTGCCTCACATGCTTCCGGCTGAAATGGACGCGCACCTTCTTCGAATACTCAGGAGGGAGATGCACATTCAGGATCGGTTTGACAGTTAAAGGACACGACCCGCCTGTCGTAGTGGATTCGTTACCTGACTTTTCAAATGTGGCTTCAGATCATTAAACGGCAGCACTTAACGAGTACATGCCACCTAACTGCAGTAGAGGAGTAAGCTTTCATCCACCCAAATTCTTCTTTTTCATCCCATCCTCTTTTTTCCCCTCCCTCTCGTGCAGCGTTTATGATAGTTATATTTGCTTGTTCTTATCAAGTTTCTCTAACAGCCATTTTGATTCGGCAGGAGGAGTCTGGAGAGAAGGTGAGCAATGAAAGCAATGGGGCAGCAGAGTGGATGTGCCCCCTGTGCCAAAAAGGGCAAACCAACAGAGCCTCCCTGTCTCTCCACCTCACTGACCAACACAGCGTACTTCCAACTTGTGTTGACAGATTGCTGGACATTGTAAGTATTGGCTGTGTAATATAGTGTCATAATGTGTGTCTACATTACATGGGTTTATTCCCCCGCATTGGTTCACACTGATTACTTTGAGTGATACACAGGTGCACCGGTTTTACTGATTTTTTTTTTTTATAAAAGAAAATTCTTTATGTACAGTATATTGTAGTTTTCCATAAGCTTGCTAGCCTAGCAGTTGACTACTCATAGCCTGCTGCTTTATCATGTTCATTTTTTAAAATTAAAATGGCTTGGAATAAAAGTTGCAACTCCCTCCGATTGCATTTTACAACCACTGGTCTGCTTCAAAACAGTCAGCGCATTATTACAGATGCATGCCTATCTGTCTATCAGTCCCACCCCCGCATGCTCTCGACATGAATGCGTGTGTGCACGCTCAGCTTGGAGGTTGCGTCCTGCCCCATAGAGAATTGAGAGGCGTCTCCAGTGTTTGACAAATATTAGCAAAATAATCGATGACATAACGGATAAAGAACTGCATTCACTGCACAGACGGGACATCCTCATTAGAGGGCCTTCGCAATATAACACTGGTAAACACCTGTGGCAGTTATTTGATGATTGCATGGAAAATTTCAGTGACAGCTAAGCACCGCGCACTGAGGTATGGATTTGATGAGTGACTTCTCTTTATTTACATTGTTTTTTTACACGAGAGCCTTCATTGGGATATTTTGCAAACACACTAAAAGGGGACCTTTTGTTAAAGTGAAAGGCCTGTGTCATATGAGCAACATATTGGCTACGCCTCAGCCTCAACTTGTAATTTTACAGTTTGAAATGTTTTGGGATTTTTTTTTTTTTTTTGGGTCATTGACTAATTATGCAAACTAATGTCAGATGCCCCAAATCATGTTGTAGAGATAAAATGTGATACAATGGAACTGCAGTAATACTACAAGTTGTACTGCGCATGTACAAGTATGTGATTTCCACATCATACATTTACACATAGCTTACATTTCGGATCATCATGCCATTGAGTAATTACTTGTGTGTCACGGTGTATTCTGAAATCATTGCTGCTTTAGGTACTGGTCTGATGAGTTCTGTGATCAGTCATGAATGGGCGTGGCTTTACATGCTAATGGTATTTATGGGCCGTTGACCGCAAAACACACAATTGTCATGAGGGCCTTTTCTTTTGTAAGTCTGACTGATAAAGGGCTTAAATTAAAAGCAAGGTGATTAGATTAAAAATGAAATGGTCATAGTCAACCTTTTTTCCTCTGACTCTTGTGAAAAATAATTAGAAATATCAGTTATTGTTTAACTGAGATGAAACATTTTGTCATGATAGGTTTTTCAGGTATTGCCCGTTTCACACAACCTGTTGTTGTAGCTGTGAATATGGTGCTGCTGTCACTCCTCTGTTGTGTATTAAACACCCAAAGATGGAACGAAGGCCTCTGTTCATCTGCCATTAAGTTGGCAGCAGCAGTACTTGTAGAGACAAAAAGACTAATGTGTAAACAGGGGAACCAGCATGGTGGAGCAGCGCCACACGAAGCAATGACACTGTTGTGTCCGCAATGTCAGAGCGATTGTATTAAAATCACTCACCAGGACGGCGTTATGCTGGCATAGTTTGATCTTGCGTAAACAAAGTGGCACATAGATGGGCTGTTTTTTTTATCGGCAGTATTGTGAAATTTCTGTGCAAAGGAGGCTTAAATTGCAAAGTGCTTACTTGCGAATGGGTTAATCATACACGAGAACTATTTAACTATCATCATTTGATCTGTTGTAGCCTAATAATTGAGATTGTCACAACATGTTTACTGATATGGAACTCATCAGCGATGTTTAATATAATTAATGCATCGCACAAGCATCAGAACAGAGAAATCGGAGTAACGAGTACAGGGTGAGGCCGTACCCAGTGACGTTAAATATTTTTCATTTAATCATGCGTGAAAATAATTTCTCACTATTTGTAATCATTAGAACAGCACAAGGTTAACAAATGTGATGAAGAACACAACAAAATGCACTTGACATTTGGCTTCAGTGGTTGGAACAAATTGTGACAAAGTCATGCGTCTCATGAGCTTTGAAACAGAATAAGTGGAAACTTAAGACATACAGAAACGGGTTTCATTCGAATAAGTTAGAATTCTTATAACCTCATATTGAATCTTTAAATCCATTAAAAAAGATCGGCCAAGGGTGCTGAGAGCAGACGGAGGGTCCCAACATCCAGTATTTGACGACATTTAGCCTAAGTTCATATGAAAGCAGAGAAACCAGCCTGGCACAAGTAAGTTGCTGTGAAGGGCACGACGACTGTCGAGGCTTCTTGCTTCAAGTTCCTGGTATGCCATCATAACATCAGCCCAAAAATAAACGAGTATCGTTTAAGCCGCCACTGCCGTCTTCTGTCAGATGAAAGGTCAATCGGCTAATTTTATGCATTTTTTTTTTTAAATGCGTACAAGCTAAAAACACTGCCAATAAGTTATTTAAGAGTTAAATAATTATTTCAAGTTCCATCGTTACGATTTCTCTTGTAGACCCTTTTTAGATGCACCCAAACTGTGGGAGTAACGAGGTATGTCCCGAGGTAAAACGAGTGTGGTGTAGTTGCCTTCACTTTTTTCATGACACCCTTACGTGACAACATTTGAAGAGACAGTCAAGGTGCAAAAGA
>CAAKHG010020498.1:8092-20444 GCA_901007715.1 Dactylopterus volitans
CCCTCCATGCACTCAGAGGCCAAACTGGTGAGTATATGCACATATTCTCACAGGGATACATGCACGTTTCTGAACACACACACACACACACACACACACACTCTCCCCTCCCCTCCCCTCCCCTCTCCTCCAGCGTGGACAGGTACTCCGGGCTTGTGGCGTTCTGCGGATCCCCGCTGAGGTGACGACAGGAGCGGCTGATCTGCTGCTGCTGCTCTTGTCGGCGCTTCTCCGGCTGAAACTTCACGGCGGCAGCGGAGCAACAAGCCAGGACGAGGCTGCCGGGGTCATTAACGCGCTCCAGCGCGGCTCCTGTAAACTCCGCAGGCGCGCAGGCTGCGTGCGCGCAGCCCCGCTGCCGCAGCCGCCGATCCGCCTTTGCAACTCTCCTAAGGTAAGCCTTTTATTTTACTATATCTTTTTTTTGTTTTTAATTAAATTAAGATACGTGGGAAGTTCTTGTGAATTCGGAAATATTCTGGAAGGTCCAAATTCACCTGGCGGTCACCCACAGTTGGAAAAACAAAAGAGCAACTCCGAGATTTAACGCGGAGCAGGATTTGACGCGCAAGTCGGGTTCAGAAATGAACGCAGAATTTACGCCAAGTCATGAAACCATTTTTTTCCCCCCCTCAATGCATCTTTTTCACTTCAAATAATACATATCTGAAATCACCACTGGGATTTTCATTGTAAAGAGGAGCAATGAGAAATAGGATTATCTTTGTTTCACGGTCGTTTGGGGGACCCCACCACCACCACCCCTCCTCCTCTATTCCTCCTCCCTCCACCCTCCCCTCGCTCGACCTTCTCCGCAGCTCCTTCAAGGATCCAGCTGTTCGTGGGTCTCCAGTGCGCGCGGCTCCAGGAATGCCTTTACCTCAGAGCTGAGTCATGCAAATTATACCTCCCCTCGTTCTCCCATCAGCAGCCCGCGTACAGTAATCCAGCCCTCACGCGGCGAAATTAGAGTTCCTCTCCAGCCACAGTTTGCTCAAAATCCGAACGCCTGTCATGTATGATTCATGTATGATTTCTCGTGACTTGTTTGGGGGGGGGGGGGCGCCCCGTTTCAAGTGATTCACAGTGAATATACAACACATGAGGGGGATTGTGAAGTTCATGGGTGAACCTTGGCTGGAAAAATCGATCATTCACGGGGCTGGATTACACCGCCGAAGTGTCCTCCTGCCTCCCTCTGGGCCTGCAGAAGAAACACCAGCCACCTGCATCACCCAGTCAGCACGCGCAAGTGCGCCACACACGCAGACGGCTCCGGTGTGACTTTATCTCCCAATCAGCGGCGATGCGCAAAAGGGAAAGGTGGAAGAGAAGGGATGAATGAAAGCGCTGGAACATGAGGATGCTGGAAAACCGCAGATGCAAGAGAAGAGGAGAGGAGGAGGAGAGAAGGAAAGGAAACTGTTTCCCCCGTAAACCAACCAAGTAGCAGTTAACATCCAAGTCTGTCCGCCATACGCTGACCACGTGTCCCTAATATTTTCATCAGCCTAAAAAATATGAGTGGGATGACCAAAATATTAGGGACACCTCTCAGTGTAACCCAGTACGGTTCAACAGCATCGCAAATTATAGTCCCGGTAATAATCGACACCTCTCTCAAACACGCCATAAAAATCCAACATGAAACTCCCACTTAAGGGAAAATGTGTTGCAGAGCTGTTGCATTATATTTTTTTGGTGAACATGCAGTGGAAGAACGATATCAAGTGTGTTGAGAGTGGAAAAACGTCATCATTTCATTTCATCCAACTATTTTTCGAAACTCGTCCACGACATTATTCAGTTGTATGGCTTCGGCAACTGTACATGATTTGTGACGTCACAATGACCTTTGACCACCAAATTCCAATCAGTTCATCCTTGATCGCGAATTGACATTTGTGCCAAATTTTGAAGAAATATTTTCCGGGCAGAGCTTTATGAATCCCAGGAAAGTTGATCTTTGACCCTTTCAGAAAGAGAATGCCGTTATGTCGTGATTTTATCCGTTTACAAAACTTGTGTTGCATTTTGTGATTACCAGTGCACAACATTGAGATTTACGACCCAAAATGCATCGTGTCACCTTGACATTTGACCTTTTCGTTTCATCTTAAAGCTCGAGTTGACATTTGTGCCAATTTCGAAAAAAAATTTTCTTCCTGGCGTTTCTCAAATTTGGAAAAATAGGAGGATTTTTATGAAAAAGAAAATAGAGACATGGACAAAATGAGAAGTTTGGCAATTCTGCATTTTTTAGAAGATTTTATCCAAGGATTCCTTCATGATTGTTGTTGAACTCCAAACTGTCCTCCCTCATGGCTCCATCTGTGTTTCTGCAAAAGGAGGAAACGATGTTCCCACCTCAGAAGAGGTCACGCGTCTAATCATCCGACATGTTCCCTCCTCTCATATTTTCATGACACCAAACAACAAAAACAGGCGTCGCTGGATTTAACACCGGGAAACCGCCTCTGAGCTGAAGATGCATTTTGGACGAAAAGAAAAAGGACACAGTTTTAGGGAGTAACTGACCAGCTGCATGACTACCGTGCAACATTAAAGGGGAAAAGGAAAAAAAAAAACCTGACTTGGATCCATTTGACAGCCACAAAATGGAAATTAAAGCGCACGAGGCCTCGCGGTGAGCAGATCATACGATTTATTATACACAATGTTAACAGATCCAGTGTGTTTTTTAAAGGGAAACAAAATCAGTTTGCATTTGCCAGTGCTCTTCTTTGATGCTGCACATGAATGGAACTGAAATGTAAGCAGCACATCACCTCACCAACCATTAACGTGTCTTTGACGAATAACATCGGCGGACGTCGTTGCGTTGCAAACGACACTTGAGACGGTCTCCGTCACATCCTGCGATCAGCCATTACATTATGACCACTGCATGTTTACCATTGATTGTAATGCAACAGCCCTGCAATAAATTCTCCCTTGGGGAGGAGTTTTATGTTGAATTGTTATTGAATGTGTTGAGGGACGTGCTGACATATTTGAATTATTATTATTGGGACTATAATTTGTGATGCTGCTGAGCCGTACTGGGTTATACTGAGAGGTGTCGCTAATACTTTGTGATCCTATTGCATATGAGTGGGGTGACCAAAATATTAGGGATGCCTCTCATCATATGTTAGGGTGTTTGTTTGCCTCGCAGAGAGCACTCAAAGGCGTCAGCAGCAAAATTCTCATCACTGGTCCAAATGAAAGCATTTTTCATAATAAATGCTTACATCACACCTCTATGTTTATTCGGAGGAGGTCGGCTGATGATTCGGAATCAGGTGATAGTTTTCCTCTTCGCTTCGTGACATTGCCTCGTAACAAGAGCTGGAGCTGGCCTCCGAGTGATGCCGATGTTATTTTTGTAGCCTAATTCGATTGGTTGGATGGTGACAGTCTAATGTGATTGGCAAAACGGATGCCCTTGGTCTAAAGAAGGCAGCCAATATGGACATTAGAGAGTGACTAAGGAAAATTTAAACTGTCCTCTAATCCTGTCTTGGCTGCTCTTGACTCGGTAGTTTTTTTTGTTTTGTTTTTTTGGCTTTGGTGCATATTTTGTCAAATAGCCAGGCTTTGTTGGATGCCGGTGAGTGGGACGCTGGGATAGGCCCTATTTATAGTTGATAACAAAATGGATGCTGTGACGGCGCTCCAGAGAAATGTGGTCATGGGAAACAGCTGAGGTCAAGCCAGCAGGGATATGAGGGGAGAGGAAGTCGTGGCGGGAGAAGATGGCTTCAGTCACCCGGTCGGCAGGCGTGTTCGCTGCATCTCGTGGGATTAACTCTCCTGTGTTTTCCTCTTCTCTGCTCCGCTGTCGCCTCCGAATGTGCGCCAGCACGTCGTCCTAAAGAAAAGAACGCCAGAGCTGTAAAACCAGACCTCCAGTAGCTACACACGGATCAAGTCGATCTCTTTGGCGAGCTGGTGGCGTCCATGTCGAGTTTCCCGTTCTATGAGGACGACCGGTGTTTGTTTCTGATGCAGAGATGGGGGCGGGGGGGATCTGATCTCCTCAATGGCCTCCGAAAACCCTCCGCATCTACTTCAAATTGGAGGCGAGTTATATGTCTAGAAAGGTTCTGTGATCTTTCAAGAGCTCTCAACCACCCATGTGGAAATGTAACCGGCTAAACCGCTCGCAACATCGGGAGGGGGGAAACCGCAGCCCCATTACAATGACATGCAGCTGCTAAGTAGCGGCGCTGCGCGGCCGTTAAATGCATCATCTGGCTGAAAGATGCCGCAAGGGGGGGGGGTCCTGATATGGGCCCACGGGCCCGAGCGGCAGACAGACAAGGTGTGGCCAAGGCAGGTTTCACTGGCAACTCCGGCTGCACGAGCGCCTTTCGCCGCCGCCGTCGAGGCCGCAAGACTCGATAGAACGTTTTAATGAGAAACATGTGGAGCGCAGACGCACTAATTTACTTGCGCTTGAATACTTCTGTGTGATGTCAGTGAAAGGAGCAACATGGCGGCGGCGGCTTCCAGATGGCGGTGACAGTTGGGGGGGAAAATGTGGTGAGCTGCCAGTAAATTGCACATTAAACACTATTTTTATTCAGTTTTCATTTACCTTTAGTGCAGTTTGGCTGTGGACGAAAAGGCCGAAGCACACAGACACACGCATAATCCGAACAATGCACCTCCGCTTCCTCCTGTTGTGCAAAAATGAAGCCAAAAATATGGAGATTGGCGTCTTTAACTAGCGATGTCATTCGGAACCAGTAGCGATCAGGACATGGAGCCGGGTCATCCACTCAATCGCAAGTGATCGCTTTAACCCTTAAAGACACATTTTACACTTTCAACTTTTTGAATGTACATAAATACACTTCCGGTATTTCACTTATGGCTTCTGCCCATCATGATGTCACACACCTGTTTTTACAACATAAAAAAAATAGATCCAAACTTAGAAACTTATTGAGCCCAAATATTCTTTTTTTAATGTGTTTTATTCTTTTTTTTAAGGTGCATGAAAAAGTGATGGATTAGCTCTGAATTGCTTCTCAGTTTAAAACTAAACGTATCATGAAATCAACCTAGAAGCATCATCTGTTCACGCACCAATACGTTATCTTGACGTTTCCTTGATTTTACTCTTAATACAACACAACAATGGCTCGGCACAAAATAATAGATGGGCAATTTTTACGATAAGCAGCCGTGTTTGGGTGGATGATTTAAGATGATTGATGGGTGCTGCCTCGGCAATGCATGATTAAGATGTGGTTTATGTTTGCAGCATCAGCACAATGCCTGTCCAGCAACATAATGTAATAGCCAATTATCTAACACACTCCATGCACGGACCTTTATGTGTGTGCACGCACTGTGAGTCAAGTGCGTAAACTGATATTGCACACATCAACATTCTTGGTCCGAGCCAGGACACGCTGCGTTTCTCTAAAGTTCATTTAAAACATGTAATTGATATAAATTAGACCATTAGATCAGAGGTCATGCAAATTAATCAATTAATGTTACTTTTCTATGATATTTCTATGATATATATATCACCATCTGACACCACGAGTGTGAAAATGGCGAAATTCCGCCATTTAATCGGATTTGAGGTCGTGCAGTTCTCCGCCAAAGTCTTTTTTTCTGTGTTGCAGTGAACAACGTGAGAGTTAACTGTTGTTCAACATTCATCTGCTCAGCTTCGCCTGGCATTGTTTGAAGCAGAAAAAGAGAGCCGTCGCGGCGCCATGGAAACTCCGCCGCCAGCTCGCGTTTTTTTTTTTTTTTGTGTGGACGCGGAGACACCAGCGCACAGGTATAAATTCTCACGACGGCGTTGGCTCCGTGCTGAGCCCGTGCACGGCAATAATAATTAGCCTTACACTGTAGTGAGGTAAGCACTTGCGCCAAACCTACAGCGTAGCCATGGCGACGATTTAATGCACAGCCATAAACCGGCCTGAAATGAAAGTTGGCCAGGTAGTTTGCGCGTGATTCCGCTCACGTGCAAACAAATGGACTGACAGATTGTAATGAAACCTCCATGGTGGAAGTCATTAAAGAGCCACGGAAACTGCTCCCGCGTTGTCCTGCCTTTTACGTCCCCCGGTGCAGTGACATCACCGCGTGTGACATCAGCATACTTTTGGCATGCTCATAAACCACAACCACAACAGTTTCAGCCGAGTGACCAATCAGAGTGGATTGGGCTTTTCAGCAGGGGGGCCTTTAAGGAGACCAGAACGAAGCGTTACAGAGACATGTTGGATTGAGGTGAAGCAATGGACAGTCTGAGAAAAAGAACGTGCTTTGGGACATGAATCAGCTTTGTAAACGTGTTCTAGTTAGACCCCCATAATGAAAAACACGACCCTGAAAACAAGCATAATATGGGCACTTTAAACGTACCATGATAGACAATTTTGTTTACATTACCTGCTTCTAGTCATTGCGCAATTAACTGATATACCAGAAAAAAAGCAAAACACATGATCATGGTAAATGTTATAGTTTGAGAAGGTTATGTTTTAGACTTTTTGATTCATAACTGTGGATTTGTGTCTCCAGTGTGGGTTGATTCGGCGACAATGAAGATAATTTATTTTTTTAACATTAATCCGCCGCAGGCCGCGGTCATCTGTTTGTAACGGGGGCATCGTGTACAGTGTGTGTGCAGACAGGAAGTCCCCGACAGATGTGCACTGTAGTACTGTACATGTGCTGCACAGTGGTTCTTCAGAGAAAGGTCATGCGTTCTCCTGGATAACCTCATTCCGTATACTGTATGAAAGACTCCTCGTAGATTAGATTGATATGATTGAAGAGGCGGTGGGCGTGTGTGTGCGTGTGTGTGTGAGAGACATAATGGTTAGAGGATCCCATGTGGTGCTCTCTAACACTTTGGTGACGGCCGGTGCCATCATGTACGTCCCTGCGATATCACTTAATGTAATTGGGTTGAATGGTGGGGGGGTCACTGCACATGCTCAGTTACCGCCCCTTTGACTGGCAAGGTTGTTGTCCTGTCTTCACCAATGACATGTCACCACACACGCACACACACATGCGCCGAGGGGGGGATACACACTTGCACACTAAACACAATGACACATCCGTGCGTGCTCTTTCAATGCAACCCGACACTGACAGGAGGACGCGTGCCATGACACCACCTGCTATTGATCTCAAACGACAAAATTTCCATATAGATCTAATTTGTGTTTTTGGTTACAAAATGACATTGTAAGCAGATCAGAGGATAACCAAAAATCTGTAATGCTAATGCTCTAATGACGTAATGACTGCACTTCCTTCTGCTGCAGCAGCTTCTTTTCTGTCCTCCGAGCAAAATAATAACGTTTTTTTTTCCATTGTTATGGCATGAAAAATGGTTCAGAGCAGTTGGAATCAGTGATGTGTGTACGAGTCCAAATGAGTGCAACCGTGCAACTGCTTTGATTTGTCAGTATAAGCCAAAAGCTTTGCTGCTGTTTTCATATGAATCCAATATAACTGTTATCATTGTTTTCATTTGAATTTAGTCTGAACAGGCATACTGTCTTATGGATGGCAAAAAATTAATAAGTAGTCTTCAAATGAAAACAGAACTTTGATCGATTATGAGGGGTTTTTTTTCCCACCTGGGTTTCATGAGACCGTAACTTACATTTGCGACCGCTGTGTGACATTCAATTGACAAACTGATGAATTTAGAGAATAATTAACGATGGTGCCTGCTCTCGCTTCAGTGTGCAGACTGATTGTTGACATTTTACCTGTCAGCTTCTCAGGTTTTTTTTTAACTCCGCAGCTATTGTTTATCTATATTCCTGCCAAGATTTATCTCGACATTCTGTCATTACGTGCTGTTTTATCACTTTCCGTGTGTGTGTGTGTGTTACCATAGTGTGAGCCACGAAGATGTCAAGTCTCTCAGGAGAAAGATTTGTGGTAGTAATCAGCGGGGCCATTCAGGTGATATCAGCTCTCCCTCCCAGTCTAACAGGTCCAGGATTTGCCGGAGACATTAAGCAGAATGTTGTCTTGTGTCTTGACCGGCGGTGAGTTGGACTTCTCTGCCTCAGTTATCAGTCTCCCGCTGAGACTGAGATGTCACCACCCGAAGGTGTTGACAACATTAAAAGATCTGTGCAGCGTCGCCACAGGCTGAACAATCATTTAGGCGGTTGAAGAATGAGACTTGGCTGCACACCTCCCTTGGCACTGAAAATATTTTTGCCCATTTAGTGCACGTACACGTTTAAAGAACCCCCCCCCCCATGTTCTTCCTCCAAGGTCACGCTGATAGGATGCACCATTTGTGTCCCATCATGACTAACAGGTGGTGACTGAGCAGGGAGATAAGTAATTTCTGCATCTATTTAATGAAATCATATTTTGTAATTGCACACAATCTCTACCAGCGCATGAGATTAATTTTTTTTTTTTTTTAAAGGCAGTTTAACAGTTTTTAGTGTTGCCAGCGGTTTCAAACCTGGTTTCACTCTTATATTCCTTTTCCACTTTCAGGTTCCATCTCAAGGAGTGCGAGTGAGTGACAGCGCGTGTGTGTGTGTGTGTTTGCGTACGTGTGTGTTTGTATGTGTGTCACCATGAAGCACCAGCCCATCTCCCGGTGGCTGAGTCAGCTGGGGCTGCCTCAGTACTGCAACACGCTGGAGCAGGAATACGATGGCGTGGAGGTATAATACACACCCAGACACACACCGCACTCGCCCACCGCGATCCGGCGCATCATTTACACAAGTGACGCTCTGTCGATATGTCGTGAGCGCTTGCTGAAAAAAAAACACACTTTTCCGGTCCTTAGATAGCACTTGAGGCAGCAGCAGACCACACGTACCAACAAGGTTACGGGGACAAATCCTCAGACATTGATGAAGGCAGGAAATAGCACATATCATCTTCCCTCCCTGTAATGCACTTTGGCAAGGAACCTAAAACTTTGCTGCTCCTCTTGTATAGCACATAAATCATCATTCAGACTGACAAAGCACTTCATTTACTCAGAGGGACAGCCTCTGAATCGCATTTAGCGCAGCTGAGTCATGCGTCGTGGGGAACGGGCCAAACGGTCCAAAAACAAACAGCCCTCTCCTTTAAATCTCCCTGTTGCTGCATTTTATGGGGGGTTGTTGTATGTGAAATATTGACTGTGGCTTTATAAATGCGACTGCACATGTAGAGTCGTAGTTTGTAGATAGCTCGGCAGGAAGAGCGGCCCTTGTTAAGTGTGTGACTCGAGAGTGTTTCCCACAGCAGCCTATTAAAGGAGCCCAATAAAACTTAATCAGGGCGCTATTAGACTGAATGGACAGTGATGTGAACGCTTTTTTAACAGCCATTAAGCTAGCTCATTCCGATCCCTACCCAGCCATTGGCTTAGAGACAAGATTGAATAGCCAATAAGACATGAGCCATTCAATTATCTCCTGTTAATGCTTACCCACAATGCACTGGTCTTATTGGTGAAACTTGACGAGCAGAGCATATGGTAATGAAGGTGGGAGCGGCAGTGAGAGAAAGTCACAGTCACTTGTAATACAGTTTAAGTCAATGTGTTTATTGCTATATACGCAGTTGAAAGCAGGTTTCTTTTATAGGTAATTACACTGATCAGCCATAATAGTAATCGCAAATCTGTTTGAGAGGTGTCGACATATTTTAATGATTGTTATTGGGACTGCAATTTGTTATGTGGTTGAACTGTACCACGTTATACTGAGAGGTGTCCCTAATATTCTGATCACCCCACTCACATGCGTTAGGGGTGACATAATACTGTATTAGGGTCACCTCTCACTGTGATGCAGTACAATTCACCAGAATCGCAAATTACAGTCCCAATAACAATCATTTGAATATATCAACACCCCTCGCGAACAGATTCAGTACAAATTCAACATAAAACTCTTCCTGAAGGGAGACTGTATTGCAGCGGTGAATTCTATGTAATTCTATGGTAAACATGCGGTGATTTCAGTGTTATGGCTGATCGATGTATGTACTTGCTTATATTTCTGTATTTCAATGGAATGTCTCTAAATACAGGTATGACATAGATTTGGCAAAAATCACCACGTGACCTCAACATGTTTCAAAACTATTCACGGCACATTGCATTGTTTTGATTAATGAGTATGATTATGAGTAATTGCAGCAGAATAAGAGCCGTAGATTCCGCTGCGTGTTCCTCCTCGACCATCCTGCGCGCAGAGCGAGTGCAGCTCAGCGTCACTAACGCTTCTCTGGATATTATAATAACAATATCCAGCTCAGTGCCCCGGTGCTCCTTTGCCATCCAGACTCCCTGTCGGCTGAGTTGATTTTACCACAGCAAGCGTTTGTGTCAACATTATCATCATCAGTGACGACCGGAGACACGTTATGTCCGGAGGACATCTTGTAACTCTTTTATTATCGCCACTGTGGCATCCAAGAGTTTTATTTGCATTCTGTTATTGCCGAGTTGATAGCTCCTTAAATGCGCCATCAAGGCCTGGGCACACCGAGCCACTTTTCATTCTCACCTCATGAACTGATCCATTGATCACGCCCAAATTTACGGTGCTGCTTTATGAAATGAAGAGCTGTGCGGTATCTTGGTCAGTGGCTGCTGCTCTCATTGGTAACCACAGTTAATGGTTTTAACTGCATTCAAACGGGAAAGCGACACTGATTAATACATTTCTACCATTGTTTGGTAGAAACACTGATGATTGGGATGTCAAAAAAAATCCGGGAGCACCAAGATAACGAGCTTATATGAATCAGATTTCATCAGAAATATTGATTCATGCTGGTTTAAAAAACAAAAACAAAAAAAAACATCCATATTGCAGTAAGTGTGTAGGTCTTAAAGGCCCAACCATGTCCTGGTGCAACTCCACTCTTTTTACTCACAAGCCCTTTGCTTCATTGCTGCAATACCATTCATGCAGACAAAATCAACATCCAAAACTGCTATATCAACTCTGCACATGGCTGGAATGAGAGTTCATATTGTTGTTCAGCTCTCCAGGATCTGCCTCAAAGAAAACATGTCAACTTGCTGCTGGACACAAACTGAGATGAGAAAAGGAAGGGGGAGATAGATTAGGCTTGGGATATGCCAGCAACTCTCTCACTGTTTCTCTCTCCCTTTCTCTCTCTCTCTTTCTGTCTCTGTCTCTCTCTCTCTATCTTTCTCTCTCTGACACACACACCCACACCCACACCCACACCTAGGTCACTGTGGTCAACGTGTCGAGACAGCTCAGTAATAACATGCTAGTGGGTTAAAGCAGCCAACGCTACATTAGTTCTGTTGATGTTAACATGTCTAACACTGTGTGTGTGTGTGTGTGTGTGTGTGTGCGTCGCGCGCGTGTGTGTGTATGTGTATGTGTGTGCGCGCGTGTGTCTCTACATGTCTAGTGGTTGTAGTTTTCCGACTTGTTTATCTGCATTTGTTCGAGTTTATTTTTTGACACTGTCGCTTTCCCGCAGCGTGTGTGTCTCTATATGTGGGCAGTCGTGTGTGTGTGTGTGTGTGTGTGCGTGTGTGTGTGCACGTGCGTGCGCGCGCGTGTACATGTACGCAGTTGGCTTCTTTGTTATGCAGTTATGTGTGTGTGGTTGTTGAATTTGCCATATGTGACTAAGAGTTACTGTAACTCTGTCCGTGTAGGTGTGTGTGCGCGTGCATGTGTGTGTGTGTGTGTGTGAGTGAGTGTATGAGTGTGTGAGAGAGCGCTTGCCCACTGTATGTGTAAGTGAGCTTGCCTTCTGTATGTGTGAGCTGTATGTGTGTGTGAGCTTGCACACTTTATGTGTGTTATGTGTGTGTTTGTCCACTGTATGTCTGTGCAATGTGCCCATTGTATGTGTGTACGTGAGCTTGCCCACTGTATTTGTGTGTGTGTGTGTGTGTGAGCTTTCCCACTGTATTTGTGTGTGTGTGTGTGTGTGTGAGCTTTCCCACTGTATTTGTGTGTGTGTGTGTGTGTGTGTGTGTGAGAGCTTTCCCACTGTATTTATGTGTGTATCAGCTTGCCCACTGTATATGTGTTTTTTTTTTGTGTGTGTGTGTGTGTGTGTGTGTGTGTGTGTGTGTGTGTGAGCTTGCCCATGGGATGTGTGAGTTTTTGTACGTGTGTGTGTGTGTGTGTGTGTGTGTGTGTGTGTGTGTGCGTGTGTGTGTGTGTGTGAGAGATTGCCCACTGTTTTTGTGTGTGTGTGAGCTTGTCCACTACGTGTGTACGTGAGCTTGCCCACTGTGTGTGAGTGAATTTGACCATTGTATGTGTGTGTTTGCTCACAGTGTGTGTGTGTGTGTGTGTGTGTGTGTGTGTGTGTG